>JAVSBV010000043.1:3948527-3968501 GCA_033117975.1 Parotocinclus spilosoma | reverse complement strand
TTAATATGTTACATAGCACGTCCCGTCTTCTAACATAGGGCATGTTCGTTTAATCGGACCAGCCGGTTATTAGGACCGAAACGATCCGGTCCCGATGTGGTCCCATTAACAGGAATCGACTGTATTTAAAGAAATATGGGTATGGTGAAGCAGTGGGTAAAAAAACCACACCATTACACTACTGGAAGGTCTTAGGGTTAAAGTTCCAGTGCTACCAGTTTATATTTGTTCCTTTATGACTGGAGTTTGGTGTGAGATCAGATCCTGTCATTATTATTTTAACACCTAAAATATGTTTTTATTGTCTCAATAAGAGCCTCTTTGTTGGAAAACGACTAAAAAAATAAGGGAAATGAGTGAAAGAAAAGAAAGATCTGAATAAAAGGAGAGTTTAGTGAGAACTTATTTAGCGTAAATAACATCATTATTTGATATAAATACGTTGTTGGAACGCCGATCAAACGGATCAAAGATTAGAATTAGAATGCTCATTAAACCCTTACTGGGAAATGAGCATGTTCTCCCTTCGGATCCCTCCTTTCTGCTTCTCCCAAGCCCAGGACTTAAAGCCTAACAGTAATTGTGAGCCGTGGCTCCTCACATTGGGAGCAGGAGATGAAAGTGTGAGATGAAATATTAATGGGAGTCCCTGCTGGCTCCTCGAGCCACTGCTATAAATCTGTTCGCTGCCCTTGGAGGCAAAGGCCGGGAATTAAGGCGGTGAAACGGCGTGAGAGATCAATTTAAAGCTCGGAGGAGCTAAAGGGGTTAAATCACCAGACGGGCCCGAGCTGAAGGTGTGAAGCTTCTGCAGAGGTGAGAACGTGCTCTGGAGATCCACAGTCTGGATCCTGAACGGCCTTTCACACCTCCCCTGCTCCTCCCGTCCCTCAGGAGTAACCCGAGCCGGTGCGCCCCCGTGATTACGAACGTCACATTTATCAGCTTCCAAGGGTATCATTATCCCCCCGGGGGGACGTGGTGCATTCTGGGAAACGGTGACAGGTGCGGGGCAATTTGGAGATTATTTATAACGACTGCTCCAGCTCTGAGAGCAGAATCATCATCTGCAGCTGTCCTGAAGAATAACTTACACTCGACCATAACCTGCAGCATCACCGATAGTACTTATACACACACACACACACACACACACACACACACACACACACACACACACACACACACACACACACACACCCTCTTCACTTGTAATAATCTAATGATGTTTTAGGACATATATGCAGCAGTATTGCAAACTCTAGTAGGTTCACAATCTTTTACTTTTGTATGTACGCAATGTGTGTTTCCTGTTTTCTCAGTGCTCCTCGGGCACTGACTTATACATAATTTCTTCCAGTTTAATAAAAAATTTCCACCTGCTTGCTGAAGGTCAGTCATCACCAGAAGAACACTGCAAAATTCCATATGTTGTATACTTATGCTTACAGTTGCCCACAATTCCTTAGTGGGTGGCACTATGATGTATTTTTTATAGATCTGTTAATATTAGCCTATGCGCATCTCCAACTGAAAGTGGTTCTTTTTTCTTGAAGGTATTTAACAGCTCTGGCTCATTCCTGTCCTACATCAACACAAGTGCAGATCCACTGTATGGGCCACAGGGTTTGGCGCTCACCTCCGAAGGTCATGTGGTTGTAGCTGACTCGGGGAATCACTGCTTTAAAGTGTACCGCTACCTGCAGTAGTGCTGAGACTTTGCTTCCCCTCTCTTACACCTCCTGTTTTGCATGTTCGGCTCTACTCGGCCCCTCAGTCAAATAACAGAGGACAAGGAGGAAGCATGAGAGCACCTTCTGTTGACCTTCTGCTGATGCAGTGTTTTAAAAAAATGCTAAGACCTTATGATTGTTATGAGAAAGTGTACGGAGGAGATAAATAAGCACACATTTTGCAGTAATTAATAACCTCTGACTTCATTCATAAAGCCTCTACGTCTGTCTGTATTCATAAAGTCTGTATTATATTTGTTTGAAAGTTAGTAATAGTAAGCATTTTATAAACTCTTATAATGTCTGATAAAGCTCTGTGAAGTACTATAGCGCCATTGTTGTTCGTATAGAGGTAAAACCAGAATAACTGTACATAAGCACACTCGTTAAGGCTGTTTAATTTTAAATGAATGGTAGTGGTTTGTAAATAAAGTAATTTAGGCACTTTGAATTAATAACTATTTAATCATTTTTGTATGTAATCTATTGAGCTTTATGAGGCGTTATTTTACTTCATAAAATGCCCGAGCACTATCAAACTACAAACATTTATGAGCACAGGTGTCCTGATTTATATAATGTAAAGTCAAAACGTTTTTAAATTCAGTGTCTTGACCTTAGTGAGAATTCACTAGTTTCATAGATTAAAGGTTAAATCCTATTTACCAGCTTTATATCCTCCAGTCACTCAGAAGTCATCCTGTCCTTCCTTTCACAACATTAACTGCAGATTTATGAGAATATACATGTTCTTGTAAATATGCATATGTGTTCTTGTATATAAGAGACTATATCTGTATTCTGTAAATGTAACATTTGGATTCTTACTAGCATATGCCACTGTGGACACTGGTTTGGTATAATTTATGGAGCTTAAAAACTGACATAAGTATTTGAACCTAAAATGTGTATTTGAATTGTAGTAGACATTTAATATGTGGCATTTATTATCTTTGAAATATTTGATGGCATAGTTCATAAATTTGAATTTCACCATGCTTTTTGTTTTTTGTTGTGTTGTGAACTTGTAATGTGATGATATTTGCTAAAAACTTTTTTCATCAAATTATGTTAGTGGCCTAAATTCATGTTTCTGAGTTTTTAATCAGATCTATTTTTGATTCTGGATAATGTTTCAAATTTAATAATTGTATGTTGTATTAAAAAAAAAACACATTTCACCACCTCACAAGTTCAGTACACAAAAAACAATGGTAAAATTCATATTTCTAAATTACTTCATGGGATATTTCAAGTTTATTGTTGATGTAAATACAGTATAATTTAAATACACCTTTTTCAGATTTGAAATGTCAGCTTTTCTGCTCCATGTAAGCTAGCTGTACAGAAGTAGTGCATTAAGCATTAAGGTAGTGCATTAATACACTTCTGTGTTGACTGCAAGACGATGACAGATGTTCTTATTTGTTTTGAAAGGTGGAGCCAAAAATGACTTGATTTTATTTTTCTATTATGTCATTCTCTTTGTGTAGCGATGTCATATCAAAAACAGGAAAAAAAAGGTTCCAGTTGACCATAAAAGTAATGCTTCTATGTAAAAGTTTAAAACATTTATACTACTGGTGTGTCATTGTGATATTAGTGTGGCAAAATATGTCATCTTATATCAGTATTTCTTCTGTTCGTTGTTTTTATTATTATTATTTATTCAATGTTTTGTACAGACTTTGTTCTCTGAATCCCACTGGCCAAAGCCTTCAAAAATGTCTTCTATTTTTTTGTACGATGGTTCTGTTCCATTTGCATTTGTTGCATCACACATTTCAGTTGTAACCGATTAACGCAAAGCCAGTTAGGCAACCCATAACATTTAGTCATTTAGCAGATGCTGTTATCCAGAGTGACAATGTACAAATCAAGTGCCCAACCTTGCCAGCCTGATAGTTTTGGGGCCTGAACCCTGGATCTTCTGGTTCATTGTCCAGTACAGTACTTGTTTCAGCTTGCACCTGTTTATGTATATGTCATGAAAGTCAGATTGCACACTCAAAAGATCTCATTGTGTTCTTTCTGATAAACGTTTAACCTTTGTTCCAAACAATCCTCATAATAATTACCTGGGAATTCTACTAAACCATTGTACCTGAAATTTCATCCATGGCATTGCACAGTTAACCCCTTATAGTTACATTACAGCTACATTCCAGACAAATTACTGGCAAACAACAAGTGAAGTGTGAATGGGTCTCATAATTTATATCTTACCAGTCATATTACTTATTTTATTTATATATACTTATATTCCTTATTTCTAACACCTATGTAAAACACGAGAGGTAAAGTTAGCATGGGTAAGACCAATTAAATCTAATTAGTGATCAAATGAGTTTGGCTATTACAGTGTGAACAGTATTGGGAATTGTGAAAGCACATCTCTCTATACATATGACAATAGTGTTGCATGTTGATGAGGCCTTTCAGTCAGTCTGGACATATTATACTGCTCAAATTAAACACTTGCAAGACTCTTTTGAATAGTGCCTAAAAGTTTTAGCATGGTATAACCTCTATGATAGGTAGTCATTCAATAGTGGGGATTCTATGCATTTTAAATATTTGGCTACTCCCCGATGCAATCCACAATTTGCTGTGTTAGACTGTTAGTCTAAAACAATGGATTGAGTTTAACATTAAATGTTCATAGGTTGATGAGTAAGACCAGGTGTGTTGGATTTAGTAAGTAGGAAGTAATTCAAATTTGCAGAGCAAGGTACCCCCAGTAGTTAATAGTAGTTAGTTTTCTGCTATCCAGTTATTATCCTTATTATCCTGTTGTCCTTATTATCTAATGCCAATAAAGAGCAAGTCTATGGTGACAGTGGCAAGGAAAAACTCTGGGGAGGACCAAGATTCAGAAAAGGCTCATCCTCCTTAGGCAGCTTAGATGATATATGTAAGAATTAAGCTATTTAGTTAATGTGTTAATAGTAATAGTTTAAATAGAATTCAAATGAATATGAACAGCGAACACATATGAAAAAATATAAGAATTGAAATAACATAAAAATACTAAAATGCAAGATTATATGTAGTATTATAAAATAGAAAATATAAGGCTGTATATTTAAGGCAAGATTAAAAATAAAATATTTATTAGTATTTAATATTTAAAGTATTGCTACATTTCATGCTTAGTCAACATTAATTAAATAAGTTAATTGTTCCTGCATTGTACTACAACATATTTCGCAGTTAATTAATAGTATGCTTGCTAATAGGCTAGGGTTCAAGTTTGATTTAACCCTTTATGAACAGCATAGACAAAAAAAAACTTAAGAATACAGTATGCTTAGTCTAACATGCTACATAATGCCAAATACTCAGCCGTGCTGTGCTGGGACATCTACAACTCTCCTGTGATCCACACACTTCTAGCAACAACATGGTGTTTATGAGAATTGTTACACCAACTAAATGGCTCATCCTGATGTGCATTCGCTGCTTTTTCTGCTCTCTTGCCGACTCATATCTGCACACTACTAATGGTGCATTGTCTCAAAGTAACTTTACAATATTATATTACCTTAAAAGGCCAATCCTAAATTGAGCAAGCCTAGGGTGACAGTGGCAAGGAAAACTTAGGGATGAAACCATGGGAGGACCAAGATTCAAAAAGGGACCCTTACTCCTTAGGTGGCATAGATGTTAACTGGTATAGTTATGTTTGTATTAATAGCAGTATGAAGTAAATATTAACAGTTAAATAAATGAGAGGGCAAGGAGTTATTTTTGGGGAGGGCACAGCAAGACAAATATTTGAGTAGTCATAGTCATGTCTGACCCAGATGGCCAGAGTCTAGTGGCCTATTGCTAACAGGCTCTTTGTATTTACTACATGTCATGCTAGACCTGCTGTTCAAAGGAAATAGATCAGTGTGGCATAGGATAACTTGTTTTATCCTGCATCACCATTTCGGCAGTGGGAGACAGCAGAGCTGTGTGGCTTGAGTTGGTATGTGTAAACACAGGAACTACAATCCTCAAAAAGCACTCACTGGCAATCAGCTTTAACCACTGACGGCAGTCTATTATGCTCTTTAAGCAGGCCTAACACCTAGCACTGATTGTTGTAACTTACATTAGATATTAGACATTTTTTGCGCTTACGTATAAAAAAAATCAGAAATAAGAAAAAAATATTTTGCTAAAAGTAAAATAGATGTGAAATAGATTTAAGACTATACAGTTGGAACATCAACTGTGTCTCCAAAGAATAACGAGATCAGTTTGAAACGAGGAAAACAGATTTTAAATGAGAGCGTTACTTGTTTGAAAGGAACATTAATGCAAGTTTTATTTTATAGGTAAGAAACATACAAATGTTGTCTAAGTTTGGGTTTTAAATAGGGTGGAACAATCATCAATCAAGGGACTTGCTCCTGTAAAAAAGTAAGTTAAAAAGGATGTTAAAGAAGGTAAGCTGTTAAAAGACTGTTTTTACTTCCTACTAATTCTCTGCTAGACCCCCTGCAGTTTGCCTACCATGCCAACAGGTTGGTAGAGGATGCAGTAAACACGGGACTTCACCTCAACATTCAACACCTTGAATTCTGTTCTTAGACTTCAGCTCAGCCTTTAAAACAATCACCCCAGGACTCAATGTGCTAGTCTCCACCTGCCAGTGGATCACACACTTCCTCACTGGCAAACAGCAACAGGTGAGCTTGGAAAAGTTCACCCCAGAAAACCAAGACCATGAGCACAGGTGCTCTACAGGGTTGTGTAATCTCACCATTGCTTTTCTCATTGTACACAAAAGACCGCACTTCCTTGGACCCGTGAGTCAAAATCTTGAGGTTTGCAGACAACGCTACTGCCATTAGTCTCATCTGGAATGGGAAACGAGTCTGTTTGCAGAAAGGTGGTCATATGGAGCAGCCATAACAAGCTAGAGCTGAACACAAATGTAAAAAAGTCCCCCAAACCTGCCAGCGCCCACCATACTGAACAAAATTTTGGCAACTATGCGACTTTGGACTTCTGCAAGTTCCTGGGTACAACAATAACTAGGGACCTAACGTGGGAAGGCAACATCAGCTTCATCACCAGGAGAGCCCAGCAAAACTTCCTGCATCAACTTAGGAAGTTTAAACTGTCCCAGGAGGTAACCCATCATCACCACATCTATCACAGTGTGGGGCATCCTAGTCACCAAACACTACACTCACAGACTGCAGCGCATCATCCTGTCTCAAGAGACGACCACTGTGTTTAACTGCCCACTCTGTTGGACGTGTGCTAGATTACGTGCAGAGATCAAGATCCTCGCTGCTTGGAATACCATTTTGGAAAGATTGCCCAATATATGCAAGGTGTTGGTTGTGCCATTCATGTTCCACTTTAAATAATGATCTTGAAGTTCCTCCAAGGGACAGGTAAAAACCTCTGAAATGTTTTTTTTATTTCCTTCTCCTAACTTGATCCTTTCCACAACATGAGCCTTTCCTGAATCATTTGTTTTATAATGCAGTACCAGAAACATAATCCTTTAGGAACAAAAGGTTTAATTCTGGAGACAATTAACCTGTCTTCGATTTGGAAAGTTATGGGGTTGCAGTGGTAACTGTAAAATGACACACCATAAATAAGTTTTTAAAAAATGTTTATTATTATTATTATTATTTTACTTTAATGTTGAAAAACAAGTACAATTTATACAACTTTTAATTTTCCAGTGTAATAGAAAAAACAAGTATTGTATTTTCTACCACTTTTTTGTTTTTTTTTATTTCCATCAATTCAAAGGGCAAAATTTCCAACTGCGTTTTCAGTGGCATCACTGTCTCAATTCCATATCGTCTGCATTCTTTTTCTTTTGAAAATATCATTTATATTTACATCATGGCACCAAAAGATTCCAAAAGTAATGTGAGTGGTGTATAAACAAAGAGCCATCAAACTTGAAAAGATAAGGTAATAAAACTGCATGTAGGAAAATGAAATGTCTACATGATTGCACATCATGTGGAGCTAAATTTTATGCATACAAAAATATTTTTTAAAGCAGGCTGTTTTTATGTTTGTTTTTTATTTGGTGCACATCCGAATACTTAAACCAGTAATAACATTACATACATTGATTACATACAACATGTAGCAGAAATATTTCCAGACAAAGTCTGAATAACAATCAGTGATGTTGACACAGAACAATTTGTGCTTTAAATATGTTATTTCTTTGCAGTGTTATTTTCATGAAATCTATATCACACATGACAAATACCTATAGAAATTCTAATTAAAAATAGCATAAAACAAACATATAGATCATAGATTCACTGTAAGATCATGGCTTTGAGCATCTGATGATCTGTTTACAAGTTTAAATATATACTGCTCCGTTTAGCAACATTTAAACATCTGCACTTATTGCACAATGATAGTGCATGGTATCATTCAGTAAAGCAAAGCCGTGTCCATATCATTTCTCAAACTCTGCTCTGGTAGTTAGTTTAAAAAAAATCAATATTGTATATTTAGCAAATGTGAGATGGAATTTCATAACGTATAAAGCCTCATTTATTAAGTTATCACATAACCATTCTGACTAGTTGTTTGTAGTCTGTGCAGTACGGTGTTATACACAAGTGAATTAATTCTGTAAAACTACATTGATTTTCAGTGCGAACAAATGAAGGGCTAAAATGTTAATCACCATTAAAAACAGTTTAAAACACTCTACCCTTTATTAATAATTTTCAAAATGTCAAAATTATTACCAATAATTCTATGACCATTCGTAACACTCTTCTGAGAATACACGACAGTAAGAGCAGTTCGACTACATATTTGCTAAAAAATCTGCAATGCAAACCTACCTGAAAGTCCACAGGGCTACATTGTAATCCAACAGTAAAACATATAAAGCATAGTAGAGCAATCTTAAAATTTTAAAAGAACAGAATCTGAAAAAGCTCAGCATTAAATGTTCTTCCACAGAGCACAACGGAATGGAAAAATCGTACTGAAAAAACGTTGAACCACATTTTCCTGCTTTCTTATGAGTCACAATTGTCTCACAAGAACGTCTCATATTAGAGACACAAACAGCCAGCAGTCTGTCTTATCTTCAGTACTAACAGTTGCAGATCTGCACCAAAATATGCCATTTTCTGGGAACTTCATTTAAATGTCTTCCCATAGCTTAGAAATGGCAGATCTGCAGGTATCTATTGAGTCTGAAAATCCCCATCAAACAAACATCTTTTTCATTTCTCTGCTCACTCCTGGGAGTAGGTTTGCATCACTACTCCGATTTTTTTCCCCTCTGACTATGTCTCTGCCTCCTCAGTAGTAGTGGCAGATTTGCAGGCGACTGCCTGGGTCGTTCTTGCCAGGGCTAAAGAAGGGTGAGACAGGCTCGTCAAAGTATGCTGCAAAGCTGTAGACGCGCTTCATGGTGACGGCGTCGTAGAAGGCCACGTGGCCGCGCTCGTAATCGAGGAAGACGCCAACACGTGGTGAGCTCCAGTAGTCAGCCACAGGCACTCGTGCATCTTCTTCATTGGCATAGAGCCGATCGTGCAGGCTCAGGCTCCAGTAGCCAGCTGATGGCGACAGGCTCACAAAGCCTTTCCGGTTGCTACGTGCCGTCGTCACCCCTAGATACCAAACCCCCTTGTCCCTAACATCTACCTCCCAGTAATGCTGCCCGCTGGAGTACTGTGCCGTCGCCAGCACACCAAAGAAGCGCGTGAAGCGGCCTGGCAGGTCGGGCTCATGTGAACGCACTCGGCCCTCCTCCACCTTTGTGTCGAAGTCACTGATGGCCAAGGAAGGGTGTGCTGTGTCTAAATCCAGAGTCAGATTCTGCGGCACTGAGAGGAACAGAACAGAGGTAAGTGAACTACAGAAAACAGTACAGAATAGGGTCTAATATTTAAAAATACAGTCTATTCACAATTTATACATAACACTTGACAATTCACTTAAAATACGACTCGAAAACCTAAAATATTCACAGGTATGCAATCTGCTCGCTTACAATTAAATAAAGAAATAACATTTTCTTATATACATTGTACTCATGTCTGAATGACAAAAAAACCAAACTTTTTTTGACGAAAAGTATGAACTTTTCTGACAAAAAAGGAAACTGCAATCTTTAGAGGTGTTAACATTTTTTTACGCATTATAAAGTACACTAATTTAAAAATTACTAAATTGTATAGTAGATTAGTATATTAAATGTTGTCATATTGTGTTTTAATTAAGATTATTGTTTAAAATATAACATTGAGTTAAGTTTTTTTAAATTAAATTTACATTATTCTTGGAATTTTTTCCTCTCGGTTCTCTGCGTTTTTAGTGCCTGAGGTGCCTTCTGAAACAAATTACAGTTGAGTACCACTGTTCAAGCAAACCCTTGTGAAACTGCTTGAGTGTTTTTGTTACACCCAGTAAATATGGGCTTCATGGGTGGAGACTGGGACTGTGTAATGTGAACGACAGGGGTCCACAAAACCTGTACCTGACCTACTAATTTGTGATTTAAAATATACTGATAACAAAAAATAATTTCAAAATCAAATATCCCCTAATTTTTCTGAGCAGTATAATTTAAGAAGTGTTAAAGGCATTACTGAATTGTGAATGTGAATTGCAATGTGAATTAGCAGCATTTAGCAGGTGCTCTTTTTTTGTTATTGTCTGCTTGTCAAACCTACTGTGACAGCACCACATAAGGGGACCTGTGGAATGCCTATGTTAACACTAACTAGTGTTTAGCTAGTGTTATTTAGGTTACCCTACAGAAAATAAAGTCCTTGATTTCATTTGACTTCTCCCTGGATGTTCTAATATGGAGTAGTGGCCTCATCCTATTTATGGTGTTTTAATTATGATTAGTTGAGTTTTCTATATATATATTTGTTTTGAAAATGTTTCCTGTGCATTCCAATGGGGGTAAGGACTCTTATTTTGAATGTAAACTCTGGTTTGGGAACAGGAAAGAAAAGTACGGATTGAGTTTGGAGAAGACAGGCCTAGGGGGATTTTTCTTGCTGTTCAAACCCTAAGAAACTGGTATTTATTATTTTTTTTTACTCATCTTTGTCCTTGAAGATTGGATCTGCTTTTAACTGTGGAGATACCTCAAAGAACTGGGTGAGCTCATTCTTGATTTTGGATTTTTTTTTTTTTGCATTGCTGGACCCTGTTTGGATTTTTGAGTACTTTGGGACATTGTTTGCTTGAATTTTAGTGGCACTTTTACATTTTTTTACATTTCTTCTTTTGTTTTTGTATCCAAGAGAGACAATCAATGGACTTTAGTAACTGTATTCTACCTAATGGACTTCTGCAGCAGGTCTTATACTCAACAGTTGTATTTTTTAAGCTTGTTTGCTGTTGCTATTTGTTGATGCTGTAAGTGTGTTTTTCTATTTTGGGAAATATTAAATAAAACCTAACTTGTGCAAGCTCTGTGTTATACTGACATGTTTTTTCTCACCAAAGTGTTTGAATTTTATTAGCAACTGCTGAGTTTGGTCAGATTGTTACTCTACCATGTGTGTGCAGATCTGGCATCAGTCACTGATTAGTGGAGAAGTTTTGTTCACTTACTTGTATGTAGCACGTGCATCATCTTCTTCCACAGGATGAGCTGAAATGGGCCAGTGAACTCAGTGAAATCAGGAGGACAGTTCACAGCCTGAACAGTCAGGTTCACATGGTTCGGGCTAAAAGCATGAAACGCCATAATATCACCATAATATTTATAATTCAATTCAAATTCAACAGCAAGAAATACACTTCTGCTACAAACCTTGAATATGCTTTACAGATACTCTGAAAAGTAGCAAGAACAGAAAAGATCACAATGAATTTCAAATGGCATAAGAAACCATAATTTCTATTTAAGTTTAGAAACACGAAGCATATGACGTACCTCAAAGTTTGCTACCTCACTGAGCTGGTTCTGAATATCAGAGATGGCTTTGTCCACTTTAGCAGCCTCACTCTCTACCAGCTTCAGGTTTTCATCTATTAGCGCTATTGTTGCCACCTCCTCCGCCTCTAGTCTCTCTAACAGCCTGTCCTTCTCATCTAGCAAAAACTGCACCAGGGCTCCCACGTCATCTTCAATCTTCTCCTTCAAAGTCTGCTTTTTCAGCTGTAAGAATAAGTTATTGTAATTGATGATACACTTTATCTTTTCAAACCTTAACTATTTTTGATAATAATTTAGGGGTGTAACGATACACACTGCTCATGAGTCGATTCGATTTTATCACGATTATTAAGTTTAGATTTAAGAAACGACAATCATTTTTCAAGTGTAAACAATGCAAACCATTTTCTTGTATATCTTAACAAAACTTTTTGTCCCCTGCAATTCAAAACATGTAATAACTAGAAATGTACATAATTACGTCCTATCTTAAAATGAAACTCATAGTTAAAAAAAAATCTCACTGACATATCAAATATATCACATATCTGTTTATTCAGTAAACTGTTTTTGTTGAACAGCTTCATGCTTTTACCTTTTAACCTTTACCCTTTTCCCTCTTTGGTTAGGTGGAGATCCTGCTATCATGAACAGTTAGCAAAACACATTTTTGTATCAACTGTGTGTACATGAAAAGCGCTGTACAAATAACTTTAAACATCTACTAATATTTCCACAAAAATTAGGGGATATTTATTGTTTTTATTTTTGGGAGCAGTATATATTTAACCATATCCAGTATCCACTGTAGAATAGATGGAAAGCCATATATTATGTACAATTGCACCCTCTGGGAATTAAAAGGATTCAACTCAGAGAATGCATGTCCTATCTAAATTAAATGAAATACATCGTCAGATTTTTTGCAAAGTGCCACAGTGCATCGTTACACCCCTACCACATTTTTCTCATAATCATACTTTGATGTCGGCCCTGGCTTGCTCGTCTATAGCCATCACTCTAGCGCACATGGACTTCTGCCAGTTCAGCTTGATAAGCCGCAACTTCAGGCCGCCCTGTGTACAAAACCAAGTGTGACAAATTAGCTTGCAAATTAAACTGTTTCTGTTTTACTCTGACAGAATGATACCAACTCCTAAAAGAACATGAAGTACCCAATAGCGCATTATTTGATATAAGACACGTCTGTTAGAGAAAAACAATGGATCTCACCTTCATATCCTCAACAACTTCAGGTACAGGAGAAACATCATGGTGCCTACAGACACAGCATTAGAATATTTAATGCAAAAGGAATTTATTAAACAGGACCGACATATTAATGTCAAGTGGTGCATTCTAAAGAACCACATCTCCCTGTCATGCAGGGGCACTTCTGATGACACACTACTGACTAGATTCTGTTTACTGAACTAATTAATTCTGATATAATTTCTACATTATTATTTATTCCATGTCTTAAACTAGTTTTGTATACTATATTTTATTATAAAATAATCATTTACATTTATCATAGTCAAATAATTGTATTTGATTAAACATGTTCTCTCCTGTATTTCATATTTGGTTTAAATAATTACTATAAACCTATTCCTTATGTAACCTGGTCCAGCCTCCTCTATTTCAATAACTCATTAGACTCAAAAGATGAAGGAATCTCCTGCAAGAATTCAATGTAAACCTGCACTGGGACCACATTCTGCCAATGCTACTCAACCACAAAGGAGCACTTCACCCACATACCACCTTATTAAACCACAAGAACCTAGCAGACACACCTCACCTTGCCAGAGGAGAGATACGAAGCAGTATGACAGAGAATTGGGAAATTGTTTTCTTCTGACTGAGCTACTCTGTCTTGTTTGTCTGTGATGGACTAACTGTATTATCCTTTGACCCTACCAATACTCAATAAATGGTTATCCAAAACGGATCCCAAAATTGTACTGTCTGTCATTCAGAGTGAGTTTTAGTGAAGCACAAGTATCCCAGTCCAACCATGCCAACTCCCTCATTTAGTTTTTTTTATTTTTTATCAATTAGTTATTATTAGGAGATGATGTGCCTCCAATAAATCACCACTGAGGACTCGTTATTTTAAATCTATATTGTTATTTAATATTTAAGATTTAATCATTCTTTTCCTTGCCACTGTTGCCCTAGGCTTACTCAATTTGGCACTGGACTTTTAAGATAATATAATATTGTAAAGCTGCTTTGAGACAATTCTCCATTGTAAAAATCGTTATATATAAATAAATCTGTCTTGACTTGTCGTGTATACACAGTACCGAAGCATTTAATTTGTGTGTAGTGCTGGAAGAAGCTGCTGTTTTTCTAACCTGTGATCCCTGGACTCTCTGCACACCACACAGATGGGCTTTCTGTCCGTGTGACAATAGAGTTTCAGTTCCTCATGATGTCTTTCACATTTGCCATCGGATTTGGTTTGCTTGGTGGGAGCAGAAGGTTTGCAAGTCTTCAGACATTCAAACTCGCTTAGCTTATCCACTAGGTTCTTCACCAGATAGTTCTTTGTGAAGCTCATTTTGCCAAACACCTGCAAAAAGACATATCTAACATTTCCTAAAACAGTTTTTAACAGTTTTAAGTTTGCATACGGTTTACGTTTTATTTTTATTCTACTCATAACAAATCCTACAGCATAATGTTACTGGGGTGTTTTATCATCAACATTCGTCCTAGGATTATCAAACAAAGTTATTTTTAATAACTATTTCTAGATTACAGTCACTAGTGAAAGTGGTAAAACAAGTTATTTTCAGTAATGATATAAAGGCCATGTGACAATGCTGTCCAAACGGAACACAATGTGTCCATATTTACAGAGCTTAGAAGATATTGTTTTGTACATTGCTCAAAATCTGATTTATTTGTTACATATAATAACGAAATAATATAATATACTAAGGATGCACCAATACCAGTACCTTGTGTGGGGTCTGCCAATATGCTAATGTGCTTGTAGCATTACTCTAATACATGGCATCTGATAAAGCAATGTCAGCAGTTTGGAAATATTTTAGCACATGTAAATGTGAAATGCAGCCTTATCATATACATGACATGCCCATGATCGTGCCATGTTCAAAGTCTGAATTTGATTTCATGTATTTTTTCGAATTTGGGTGCAAAAATTCTAATTATTTGAGTCAATAGGCATGCGAATTCTGAGGTTCCACGGTACTAGCAAAACTTGGAAAGAGTGCACGAATGACCAAACTGAACTGACTGTGGTGGTATAGTCATTAGGGCACTAGGCTAAGGTCCATACTGTATTGTTCGACCCTCAATGACAATATTAGCATAACAATGCACAATAGGATGTGAGCAGTGGTGTGGTAATGGTGAGAAAAACTTCAAAGTACCACAGAAGTATGCGAGACCCCTAGTTGGTCAGGGATTCATCCTAGAGCAAGATAAAGAAACCACTTCTAACTACCTCAGAAGACAACAACAAGAAGATTTCCACACTTAAATACATTTAAGTCATTAAACTGGTTTTGGAAGAACTGGACCAGTTTTGTAACAGTGGTGTAAAGAACTAAACAAATAGTATCTAATTTTCAGAATACCTCATGAGATTCAGCCATGATAAATGTGCTAAATATAAGGTTTGCTACTTTGATGCATCTTTTCCCATATTATCATGATCTTAAATCTTTAATATTACACTGGCAAATGTATGTGAACCTCTACTGCTTTCAGTATCTCATGGGATCCCTTGTACAGTCATGGGCAAAAGTTTTGAGAATGGCACAAATTCTGGTTTTAACCAAGTTTGCTGCCACTTTTTTTAGAACCTCTTTTCAGATGTTTATGTGGCATACTAAAGTACAGTTAGAAACACTGCATATGTTTTTAGCTTTTTATTGACAAATACATCGTTTAAACAAAGACTTAATATTTATGGTGACCCTCCTTCTTAAACACTTCTGCAATTCGCCTCGTCAGGCTAGATATCAGCTTCTGAGCAAAATCTTCAATGATGGCAACCCATTATCGCCTAATCAGTGCTCGGATTTGATAACAGTTTCTGAATTTTTGTTTGTCCACCTTCTTTTTGAGGACTGACCACAGGATCTAAATGGTATTGAGAATTGGGGAGTTTCCTGGATATGGTCCCAAAATGTCAATGTATTGATCACCGAGCCACTTGATTACCTTTTTTGCCTTGTGACATGATGCTCCATCATGCTGGAAAAAACACTGTTCATCTCCAGATTGCTCCTGGATTTTCGGGAGCAGTTACTCTTGAAGGACGTTTTTATTCCATTCCTTATTCATGGAAGTGTTCTTAGGCAACATTTTAAGCGTTCGCACTGCCCTGGAATAGAAGCAACACCCCACTTTGATGGTCTCTGGATGCTTCACTGTTGGCATGACAGAGATCTCATGGTAGCGCTCACCTTTTCCATCTGCCATTTCTGAGCAAGCTCTGCCCTGGTTGTGATCTCATAACTGCATACTCTTTAGATGTTCCTGGTGCTTGCTTGAGTTTCTTGGGTGCCCTAAAGCCTTCTTCACTGCAAGTGAACCACTCTCCTTGAAGTTTTTGACTATTCGATAAATGTATCTTACAAGCAGTAATGTTCTTGCCTGTGAATCCATTTTGATGCAATGCAATGCTGACTGCACGTGTTTCCTTTTCAGGTAACCATGGTTAACAGAAGAAAAGCACCACTACCCATTTAAAGCAACCAGTCTGCTCTTCTAATCAACATGACAGAGTGATATTTTTATTACTTTGTCATTCCTCCATACAGAATGGTGAAATTCAAGGAAGGTGGGTTTGAACTGCTCTCGTCAGGACCTTTTTTTTACATTTCTGTTGGATGAAGGTCAGGACTTGGCCATACCAAACCATTAACAATATTCTTCTCTTCCCATGATTTGGTAGAATTGAACAACAGATTTGGTTCTCTTGCTGCATGCCAATTTCTGTTGAGATTCAGTCCATAAACAAGTATTTTTACATTTTTCTTAAGAATTTGCTAATATAACACAATTCATTGTTCCTTTAATATTGGCAAGTTGCCCAAATGGCCATGATACTACCCCCACTATATTTCACAAACGGTAGAAGGTTCTGTGGTAGATTCTCAGACATAGAAATTAAGAAAATTACTATTTTAGCTAATATTATGCATGGCTGCAGGGTTAGAAAGAGTAAAGAGAAGAAGAATGCCATTTGGAAACCTTGGGATCCATAGAGACATAACTGTATATCCAAATCTTGAGGTAGACTAAATTGTTATGAAGAAAATGGAGCTAGGCGACACACACAAACTGCAGATGCTTTCAGGAGTAATCAAGAACATAGTGAAACGACATAAGAATGGCCTGAGAGCTGATTACCGGTTCACCCTGGTGACAATACCAGTTCATCCTGGGAAGTTCACAACACACACAGAGGATATCAAAAGTAGTATACACTCGAGCCCTGCTGTTCAAACACAATTACTCTATCTATGCTGTAGGCATTAAGTTTATCAGCTAAAAGATCCACTGAGTGATGTTCTAAAAAGAGCCCTTAAACAAGATTCCAGATTGTCCCTTTCCTTCTCTTTTAGGGATTCATGAAGGAAAGCAAATGAATATTCATTTCTCCTTTGAACTTTCTACTCGGTCTTGAATTTTTTGTCAGCCTTAAAAATTCCCACTACAGTTTTTATGTTGGAATGCAGTGTTTTTTGTTACACATATTGCGTCTTACCACGTTTCTACACTGCTCACAAAAATTAGGGGATCTATAATTTTATAATATCAGATATTAGAAGCTACCCTGGTTCTACAGTAACCTTTCTGTGAGGTGGCAGTGCTACCCACCGAGCCACCCCAACAACATCAACATAGCATTGTATTTGTGACTCCAAAAGACATCCCATCTTACCTTACTGGTTAGTTGGTTCAACAGGTTTTAAATGAAAAAAAAAAACTCAATTTGTGGAGGAATTATTAAAATTAACAGAAATAATTCGTTTAAGCAGTGATTACTGTGAAAACAAGTCAAGTACTGTAGTGTGAAAGACATTACATCATACAGTATATTTTGTCTGGGTAGATTATTGGATACAAACATTTGCAAACAGATTTTTTAGTCATTACTCTTGACAGACAATTGTATTGTCACAACTATACATGCTATTTTACGTACAGGTTTCACAAAAACTTCCATATTAACCTCGTCAACATTTCAAAGTTATAGGGTCACTCTAAATGCTATTCTTTCTGATTTCAGTTCTGTATTTTTTTTTTTTTACTAAAAACTCTCTTCCTAAAATGTTTATTGTCTAGTTTATAACAACTTAATAACAGGAACGGTTGGTTAATGAAAACATAATGATTATTATATGTGCATAGATAATGTGAGCATAGAAGCATAAAGGGACACTGATTAGGGAGGTCAAATGGTATTTCAGTATTTATTTTTAATATACGCCATGTATTTTTCATCTGGTATTGTATCACTGGGATGTATTTTACACACCATATTTAATCAATTAAACGGTCAGATTTCATACTAGCCACTGTTATTCTATATACTAAACAGCTAGATGGCTACATTGTCTGTTATTCATCATGCAGGAACATGGCTGTTTTTTTTCTGCCGGTACCAGTGGTCAAACCCCAAAAGATAATCTTACAGTTTTAAGCTACATTGCTACAATCTGAAGCATGCAACTGGTTCAAAACACGTGCCTTATTAACTGGTGTGCTGGATAATCATGGTAAATAATGAGTAACTGTTTATAAATGGAGGAGATTAAAAAACAAACTCACCATGCGACACTCTGGACACTGGTACCCGATGTCGTCGCCTCCATTTTCCTCCCAGTGCATTAAAATGCACATACGACAAAAGTTGTGACCGCATTTTAAAATCACAGGGTCGTCAAAATAATCGAGACAAATGGCACAAACCAGTTCTTTTTGCAGTTCTCCCTTTTTATCCACAGCTGAAGCCATGTCTCCAACAGACTCCTGATCAGTGTGCGGAGAAACACCGCCGTTTTGAGTGTAGTTAAGCGCATGAACTGATGACGTAGTACACATACTATGGGCCATACGTAAGAGGTTAGAGCATACAGTGTTAGAGACTGCACCAGTATATTGTACAGTGTTACTGCGCAGTGATGCTCATACATAATGCATGGCTAAAAATTGTTAAAAAAAAAAATGTGCACAGTTCACAAATATACCAGTGTGTACAGGATTATGTGCACCTTATTATATTATACATTGCTCTAGAACAAAACATAACTTACCTCTACCATCATATATAATATATGCATATATGTACTGTATATGATATGATATATTCAACACACTGCACTAATATGAATTGTATTAATAAGTAATACTTGTTTTAATAATTGTAAATGTATTTAGTCCATTTGTACAGAGCCTGCTTGCGAATTTGAGTCAAAACTCTTTAGACATGGTATTATAAACATTTATGACCCAAGTTCTTTTAAGAAGCAACAACAGCATTTACATCTGAGGTCTTTAGAAATAATTTTCATGTTGTTTCAGTCCACATACCATTACTCAGAGGGCAATGGCTTACCTCCCTTCCTCTGGTTGATTGCAAAATATTCCTGCAAAAGAACTCTAATAATGGTCTAATATTGTTGATACTAAACTGTGTCTAAACAAATGTCTAATGTAAAACAAGTTTCTAAAGTGAAAATGACCATACTGTGCCCTATTTTGCTGTTAATCATTATCAACAATTATTATTATTCTTATTAGCATTATTATTATTATCATTAGTAGTAGTAGTAGTAGTAGTAGTAGTAGTAGTAGTGTATTATTTTATTATAGTTATTGTTATTATTATGTATTATTGTAATATATGTAATGGATATTAAAGGTAAAATTAAAGCATGGAGTTCACTAGAGCTTCAAAGATTGCATCTGGAATCTGTTTGTACTCCTTCATGACATCTCAGTGGAGACCTTGCGCTCCACCACTTTCCGTTTGAGAATGCCCAACAAATTCTCATTAGGGTAAAGGTCTAGAGACATGCCCTCAGTTTCTTTAGCAAGTCAGTGGTCATTTTGAGGGTGTGTTTGTTGTCATTATCATGTTGAGACCCAGTTTCTGAGGTGAGGAGACCAGGCTCTGCTTTAGTATGTCACAGTACATGTTGCCTTTCAATTCATTTAATTTTAAATTTGTTTTATTTTTACAACGGAGCATTGCCTCAAAGCAGCTTTACAATATTATATTATCTTAAAAGGCCAATCTCAAATTGAGCAAGCCTAGGGCAACAGTGGAAA
>JAVSBV010000043.1:3931362-3948427 GCA_033117975.1 Parotocinclus spilosoma | reverse complement strand
CAACAGTATATATTTGATCACTTATTTTTTGACATTTTAGGGGAAGCTGAGTTTCCCTTGCAGTCTTAGAGCAATCGCCACTGAGCCACACTAAATATAAATGTTTAAAATACTGTGCTGACAAAAGCTTATTCACCCAGTCCTAATGGTATGATGTGATTGTTTAATCCCTTGCCGAAAAACATTCCATCATTCAAGCCATAAACTAGTGTGAGTGCAGAAGTAAATAATCCTTTTAAAATAAAAAACACTGTGTTTGAGCCATCTGTGTCTATATTAGTGTGTGTTTTGTCCAGCTCTTCACTTTGAAAGGTGGCCTCTAATGTGCAGAGTAATTGTCGCTCTCAACAGGACAACCTTTTCTCTCACACCCAAGCTGTAATTATATTTCCTCTGGTCTTAAATAACAAACCCTCTTTTGTACCAAAGGTCTTTCTAAACATCCCACCCTGTCAGATGATCTGTGGCTCTGACAAAAGCCCAATATTGGTCAAGCTGGAAAGTGTAATAAGGCTCCTGCAATAAGCCACAGCTGGGCTTTCTGATTTGTTTGCTTTCATTTTAAGAGGAAGCTGAGCTTCCTGTTTGTTTCAAAGCAATATGAAGTGCGGGTTTCAAGCAATCTGAATATAAATTTAAATAGTGGATGTTTATTGTACGTGTCAAAGCATACCACACGTTTTTTTTACATTTTAATATTAATAAAGCAAAATCTTTTTTAGAAATATTGAAAAAAAAAAATGAATTATTAAAAGTACTCAATCAGTTCTGGTCTATAAAAATGGAACACCATCATGCAGCTCTTCTAAGGCAATCAGAGAGTAAGTAATTATTACTGCTCTTTGTGACTATTTTTGCCTAATCATGCACTGAGCTACAAATCCATCAAGTAATCAGGTATGAATAAAAAAGTCTTTTAATATTTAATCTTGTATCACAACATTTTTTTGAAAGGATCACTTGTAAGTTTGCTCACACTTCTATGCATGTAGGTTTCAAATAATTCAAATAATTTGCAGTCTTACCTCCATCTTCCACATAGAATTTATAGGTGTCACTGGTGGCATTTTCTTTAGGCTTCAGCACATAGCAGATATTCTGGTTATCGATGTCAGCTGAGAAAACAAAACAAAAAATATTGACAGCATAAATTACTTATGGAAATCCGAATGCAAACCAAGAATCTCATGGAAACCAAGATCCATGAAAATATTTCCATAAGCCATTCATAACAGTAGAATTAGTCCACTTAACTGGCATAACAGATCTAATTGAAGTTCAGGGAATTATATATAAAACTGCTGTATTGAAAAATAATAATCAAATGTTTTTTTGATTTATTTAATGTCACTGCAAGAATCACTCATTTTAGTAACAATCCAGTGACAAACACAAGGTTGCATTATTATGCCTTGCTTAGTTATAAAGAGACGAGTCTTTATACATACAGTTTGGGCCAATGTAGTGTAATCAGTTAACTTAGTGAATGTCGTTAGACTGTCCACACAAAAGTCCAAGGCCACTCACAGAGCCACCATTAATAACCAGAGGTAAAACTTTTTACCTACGTAGTGGAGATTTGCACATTATTTACAAATTGTCACATAACTATTGATGCACGTACATCTACTGACAGCCCAGGAGTCCAGCATCCATCTGTTTTGACCCCCTCCTTTCAAATCATGCTAGTCAAGATTATTAACCAAAAAAACTCGGAATGTTTCATAGTCATCTTTATTTCCTAGTCACAACTCTTTCATATCCCCTGCATTATTTACACCAAAGGAAGAAGCTTCATAAAATTGTAAAACTGTGATTTCTTATGCACACTGTCAACTTTTTCTTCATATTGTAAGTAATGTGTCTGCTCTCATTGAGACAGTGTGGCCTTTAACCATCAAATATTTATGGAGTGAATATCCAGTGAAGATGTGATGATGTTATATCAAAGTGAGAAAGAGATTTTAGTCAATTAAAAAGTAGCTGTCCCTTTGCACTGATTGCTTCGATAAGACAATTGTCTAAGCCTCAATCTCATTCACAATCAATAGTGACACTCAAACTATATGCTATGAGTAATGCTGTGCTTTGTGAGTTAAACGGATTTAGCTATACACCAACCAAAATGAACACATGCATGGAATATTAACCATTTTAAGATGCATATATTTTTCATTTTATGTATAGTGAACTCTTGCTTGTCCAGTATACAGATTTGTATCATCGTGATTGCTTCTTAATTAGTTGCTTCTTGATCTTTAGAAGTTTACTTTTTCTTATTGACCGCAGTTAATTTCAGGTGCTGCCCAATCTAAATCAATACAGCATTAGCACAGACCCTCAAAGCCCCTCACAGTAAAGTAATTGCTCCAGAGGACTGATGTTCTAAGGTTAATTAGGTCTATCCTAAAAATAAAAATGTTGTTATTATCATTTTATACAGTACATTCCAGAAATGGAAATTGAATCATTTCATTTATCAGTTAATTCATTGTCTTTTCTGCTTATCCTAGTCAGGGTCGCCTGAGCCGGTGCCCAACCAGCGACACAGAGCGCAAAGCAGGAGCAACCCTAAATATAGTCAATGGTCCATGGTCCAATAGGACAATCCAACATGGGGCATATGCACTCACACACTTTGTACTGTAAGGGGCACTTGAAAACACCAATTAACTTAAAACACATGGCTTCGGAATGTAGGAGGAAATCAGAGTACCTGAAGAAAACCCAGGCAGATGCATAGGGAGAACATGCAAACTCCACCAAATCAAAGCTCAGGGTAGGAATTAAACCAGCGATCATGGAGCTGTGAGGCAGCAACTTATACAGTGCATACTGTATTTTGAACAGTGTCTAGAATAAACCACAACACAACCGTCCAATCTAATTTAGGCTAAATCCCATTACTACTACTTTTTATGTACTAAAAACATGTCAAATTAGTAAAGTGCGAATAGTAGTACCGATCTTCACTATTTGAGGTACACATTTACATCAATATCAATAAACTGCAGTCCATAAGTAAAATTAGAATACAGTCTCTTTTGTGGCTGTGAGAGGATAGGATGTTTTCAGTAGTCCGGAAAGCACATTATTTATGTATGTTTGAGTTATTAAGCATCTCTTTTATGTGTACAGTTATATGTGTGTTTCTAATTATCACAGAATTACTAGACTATCTCTGGGGAGTCTCATGTTTAATGTTTAATCCACCAAATTGGGGAATATCAGTTAAATCAGGCTAGCTCCCACCCTTCAGCTCTCTACGTTACACTTTTGCATGGTCCATAACTCTTATAGGAACTGTGAGTGCTAACAGACCAGTTCTAAATAAAGCTTCAAAATGAGTACTCCAGATGTTCCTGTATATTATTTGATGCTACAATATATAGCACTAAGTGTTTGGGTGATGCGCAAGTTGAATGTGCTAACACACTACTGCAGGGACCTGGGTTTAAGTCCCAGTGCTGCCAGTACTGGGTTGGACATCACACCCAGACACAACTGGATATATGTGAGGGAGAGGAGATCAGTTGGTGATCATATGCTAATGGTGCAAGTGACCCTTGCTATCTGAATTTTCACTAGTAAAACCACTTTCTGAAAAGAAGTACATTTAGATAGTGGTATTTGACAGTATGTGTGCATTAAAAACGTAGTATTTAGCATAATACTTATTGGAAACAACATTAAAAATAATGTATGTATAATAGTATTTCCATGTCACAAGATTTAAGAAGGGCAAAGAAAGGCACAAAGAAGATGAATATGTTTTAAATGTCACATTACCTTGAGTGAATGAATTGATGGAATCATTGCTCTTCTCACGGTTGATCAGGTAGCCATGATCTGGTTGCACAGTGATGTGAAAAAACAGCGTCTCTGGGCTGCTGTCTCTGTCTTCTGCCTTTAGCACCTTGTTGGTGATAGTATGGCCTAAATGGCCACTAGACAAGACCTTCAAGGCTGAAACACCATTATTCATCACTATTTGTGGTGCGCCATCGTCTACTGATGCAATTTTGATTTTCATGGTCTGTGGCATGTGGGTTTCAAACCCTGTATCTGGGAAGACATCAAAATCTCTATGTGTTCCATCACTAACAGTAAAAGAGAAGCTGTCCAGATTGGTTTCAGTGCCATCGTGCTTGTAACTGATTAGGTTTTCATTCAGGTCCTGCTTTGTGAAAGAGGTAATTGGCCAGCTGTTGTTGAAGAGCAGTTTACCATGGACAGGCAATCGGGTGACTGTGAACTTCAGAAACTCCTCCGATGTATCCTGATCTTCTATAGTCAAATCAAATGGTGTGATAATTGTAGTCTGACCTTCTGTGGCTTTAAGTTCATGTAAAGTCAAGACAGGTTTCTTTTTGTCAACATCAACTATTGAGACACAGAAAGTGCGGAAAACAGGATTGTATCCGTCTGTAACCTCAAACTCAAAGCTGTCCATCTGGATTTCATTATCTGATGTGTGGATGTAGTAGATCTTACTTCCAGCCAACTGAAGTTGAGTAAAAGACTCGATGGGTATTCCAGGAGAGTCTGTAATTTCTAAGTGTCCTCTCACAGGTGCCCTTGTAATTTTGAAGACCAGGTATTCATCTGGACTGTTGAGATCACTGGTGCTAAGTAGGTCAGTTGTAAGTAATACCTTTCCTCCTTCTTTCAAAGATACTCCTTTGCTAATAACTTCAGGAAACACCATGTCAATGTTGCCCACAGTGATGTAGAAATATCTGTCAATTAAATAATTTTTACCATCTGTTACATCCAATTTTATGAGGTCATGAATGCCTTCTTCTCCGTTGTGAGTATACAGAATATGACCCTGGTTGACTTCCATCTGTGTAAAGTTCATGCCTACAGTGATGTTTTCATGAGAATGAAGTTCTGTTTCTCTGTGTAAAATCCCCTTACCTGGACCATAACGGATTATGAATGTCACTGTATTATCATCTGAGTCTAAATCAGTTGCCTTCAAAATCTTATTATTTATCACCTTTGTCTCCCCAATTTCTATTTTCAAACCAGTATTAATGGCTAATCTTGGGCTTTCATCATCCACAGCAACAATCATAATAATAACAGTAGCTTCGACATTATGTTTTCCATCTGTGAGAATCACATTAAACATGTCTTTTGTGGCCTCAGAACCATCATGCTCATAAATGATACTAGAGTCTTCTTCGATTTGCTCCAAAGTGAAGTTTGTCAATGGATGAGTAGTCAGCTGGTTCAGAATCAAACCATGTTTGGGTGGTTCTGAGATTATAAAAGTCAAATCCTCACCAGGAATATCTGCATCAACGCCATTCAGAATGGAGGCATCTATGAGCACATTTTGACCCTCCATCACCATAAACTCTCCCATACAGATCTGTGGCTTCTCATCATTGGTGGGAATAATTACAATGGGGAAGGATTGTGTCTCTGAGAAGTTTACACCATCTGAACACCTAAATGCAAATCTGTCCAATTCTGGCTCAACTCCTTTGTGTATGCTCTGGACATAATGGATGAAACCGTCTTTGACATCTCTGACAGTAAAAGCACTTACAGCTGTACCGGATCTAGATTTCTCAGAACCTGGTGCTGGGGAAATGTTCTCCACATAACCTGATGTTGGTTGCACAATCATAGTACACAATATATATTCAACTGAGGTGTCCATGTCCTCAACCACTATTTGGTGGTCTCCAATTGTGTTTCTTCCCCCCTCAAGGACAGAAAACGTATTACCCAGTGTAACTACTGGGGCTTGATTGTCCACTGGAAGAATAGTAACATGAACACGAACTCCAGTAACTGTATTTCCTCCATCAGCCCACTCATCTGACATATTAGTTACTGTAAGGTTAAAGTAGTCCTGCTTTGAGGAATACCCGATCTCACCACTTGTATGGGTATAAGTAACTAATCCATTGCTTATATCAGCATAAGTGAACATGCTAGCAGGCATGGCATTCACCAGTATCTCTCCATAAACTGGGGAATCTTCAACATTGAAGATCAACAGTAGGTAATCTGTATCTTCACCTTTTCCTTGACGTAGGATGCTTGTGATCTCAGTGGCTCCATTTTCCAGAACATTCAGGTGTGAACCAATGGCACTGGCTAAGACATTCAAAGTTGTTGTTTTTTGATCAATTGGTTTCACTACTATTCTTACGGTAATTGGTACAACATGTACACCATCACTAACATCCAGTTTAAAGAAATCACTGGTTGTCTCATCCCCATTGTGAATGTAAGAAATTTTCCTACCTGAAATATCCGTTAGGCTGAAATTATTCCCTTTATTTATATCGTTAAAGTGCAGCTGGACTCGACCATGATGTGGAATTTCACTCAAAGTAAATGAAATCTGTTTACTATCTGTGTCAAGGTCTGTAGCATCAAGCTCAACATTTGTGACTATATGTGTGCCTTGTTTGAAAACTGTAAAACCAGTGTTAGTTAATTGTGGAGGTTTGTTATTAACAGGTTGCACATATATAGTAAAGATTCCTTCCACACTGTTTCCAGAAACGTCTTCAACTTTGAAATGGAACTGCACCATATGAGCTACAATTCCCAGTTCAGTGTTTTGTGGGTTGTAAGAAATCTTATGATGATTCACTTGTGATTGAGTAAACTCTCTGACCATGGTGTTAGGATGCTCTGTCAAAACGACTGCTCCAAAAAGGACTGGATGAATATCATCTGTGTCTGTAGGTGGCTGAGTTATTGTATATTTCAGGTCTCTGTCCTCAGTATCCAAATCTGTGTACCGAAGGACATTCTTGTTAAAACTGGTAACCTGATATTCATGTACTGTCATTCGTAAAGGGGTCCCAGGAAAGAGTACAGGTGGGACATCATCAACAGGGAAAATTCTGATAATGAAAATGTTCTTATTTGACAGATTTGGAGGGTCAGCATCATCCTGCGCTGTAAAGACAAACTGATCTGTGTCTGTATGAGTTGTGTGGGACCCTATGTGTCTATAGAAAAGTTTCCCATCCATTATATCTTTCTGTTGCCACTCTGCTACAGCCTTCTCGTACATGCTATCTTCAGTACTAAATCTCCATGAGGATGGATCTTCTGGCGCTTCAGACTGCCTCAGCAGAATTTCACCAATGGTAGAAAATGGAGTCTCCATAGTGAACCTTATAGTGGAATCCTCAGAATCTATATCTGCTGCACTGAGTATTAGGGGTGAAATGGGTATCATTTGGTGTTTAAACACCACTAATCCTGTATTGACATTAATGATGGGAGGTTCATCGTCAGTGGGTACAATTGTGATGGGGAACAAGAACTCCACTTCATTCTTGCCATCTGTCATTCTGAAAATAATGTTATCACTGTATGTGTCACTGCCATCATGCTGGTACACTACAATACCAGCCTGAAGATCAGATGAGGTGAAATACTTCTTGCTGGAGCCAAAAACAGTAAGCTCACCATGACACAGACCATCCACAACGGTTATGCTTACATTATCCAGATTGTCTTCGTCACTGATTTCTAAATTGTTTTGAGTAAACAGTGGTCTGGATTGACCCTCATATAGAAGCTGCCCTGTGTTTTTAACCACCACTGGAGCAAGGGTGTTCATGGGTTTTACAACAATCATGAACGCAAAAGGTTCTGACCTGCCTCCATCTGGGTCCAACACTTCAAACACAATTTGAAATATCCTGTCTGTGTCTGAGTCCATGGAGGGGGGTTTATAAGCTATTTTCAAGTCCTTTATGTCTCGCTGATAGAAGGCTGTTAGAGGTAAATTTCTGTCATCTGTACTCACAAGGTAGCCCTCCTCAAAGGGAAATGAGGTGGTGATGTTGAAAAGTAGATCATCAGGATCAGATTCGGTGTCCTCTGCAGCTAACATGTCAGGCGTTAAAGCAGTCATAACAAACTGATCAATTTCCATCATCATCATGGCAACAAAACTGGGTTTTGGAGGGCTGTTTCGGAGTCCTTCTTTTATGCGTACCATTATGTAAAAGAACTCCTGCTTTAGTAAGTTGTTTTCTTTGTTTCGCAACTCCACAACCATAGGAATGTAGTCTCTGTTTGGGGACTTGTGAACAGAAGTGTGCCTATAGCGTACATCTGCTTTGAGAAAAGCTGCACAGTCCATCATTTTCCCTAAATTGCTTTCATTGGTGACTTCACCATACCTGGGAAATGAGTTGCCTGTTGCCAGTGTTGTGACCTCACAAGTCTCAGAGTTTCTGTCATACATAAAAGCCAGTATTTTTCTGTCAATTGAGTTGCTAAGGCTATGAAGCTTATCTACCACGACTGGCATGTTTTTAATCACTATCTCCAGCTGAGTGAAAACGACCTCCACTTCCAGCATGAACGGAATGATTATGGTCTCAGTTTGGGTGTCGTACCTGAGCTGCAGTCTAACACGATCCTCAGCCGGGCCCCTGGAGCCCAAATGCGTGTATTTCACATCGTTTGGTCCGAATTCACAAGAAAACTTTTTGGGCGAGAGATAGCCCTGTCTTTGGGACGACCCATCGTTGTCCAGCACCGTTATACCGCACCTGTCTCCCGGCTGCACTTCAGTCACCAGATCATTAACAGGATCGATGTAAACCGATCTCCCGAAAGGCACGCGGATCCGAGTGTTCGCTACAAGTATGGAGTCCTCTGAGAGTTCTGCTCTGTACGCATAGGACAGTCCATGATCTCGTGCTGCGTGCTCATAAACACCTGCCACCGAAGCCACGAAAACAAGCCACGTGTATATTTCCATCACGTTCTAGTCTGTGGACAGTACATGAGCTGCTGTATGTCTCACTTTATATTACTAAGTCCCTTTCAGGAAAATCCACTGGAGTGCGTAACTTGTGAAGCCGGAGCGCGCCTCTGGATGCAGTGCGCTCTTCTCGCTCCATCACTTTTTACGCCTTGTCCGACTGAGAAACGGAAGAGGTAATGACACACCCACCGACCTTTCCTATTGGACAATACTGTTTGACAGCCTTAGTTAACACACCCACATGCTCATTCTTTTTTAGACGAGCATGTTCCTCTCGTAAGTAGAGATTAAGTGTGACTTGGACTGAACCAAAAGACCATAATACATTTGCTAACAGTCTTTGCTTAATTTAAAAAGCTGTGCATTATCGAATTAGGAATTATTCCTCTGAAACTGATTGCTACCATGTTCTATCATCGTTGTATTATCATGCTCATTAAATCTAGTAATATTATTTATATCTTGAATATAATAAAGGCTATTAACAAACTCGCTCTCCACGTCCAATTAATCCAATTCCGAGCTTATCTTTTCACACACAATTCAAACCGGGGGCTCTAAAACAATGGTAATGTGATAATGTACCATCCATAATTTATTTTTTAAAAATGAATGCATGAACAATATCTGCTCCTGCCACGACCATAAAATTACACTGGCATTTTACATTATTTAAAAGCCATGTTGCTGTTTCCTGTTTTACCCATACTTGAGCATAACTCAAAATTAATTGAGCACTGGCAACTGTTCTTGTCATGCTGCCAGTCCATTACTGTGTTCCTAACCACACTACTCAGCCTCCATGATGCGAGCCCTACCAGGGATTCTGACCCAGTCTCCTTTGGAAGTGCCATTTCCAGCAGTTGACTCTTACCTTCCAGCCACTGGTGTTGCTACTCAAAAAAATAAGCCTAAATAAAATAGCCAATACATCTTCAAATTATAAAAAGGTGAGAGGGTATGGACATTAAAAGGAAAAATGCGGTTTTCCTTACATTTACTTTTACTGGAAAGAAATATTGAAAGGAACTTGCGTATTTCCCCCTCTACAATGCAAGATATCATTAAAGAATTCAAAGAGTCTAGAAGAATTTTAGCTCATTAAGGGCACATGTGCAGAGTTACATTAACAAATGGCACTTAAACCTTTACTGTGCAAAAAAGAAAGCTCATGTTAACCATGTTCAGAAGCTGCGTCAACTTCTCTTGGCTTGGAGGCATCTAGGATTTTACACAATATAAGTGTGTATGGTCAGATGGTCAGATGAATCGGTATTCCAGGTCGTTTTTGGAAGAAACATAGGGCATGTATTCATGTTTAACTTGCTCATTTTTGGAAAGTGTTGCAGGCCTAAATGCAGGAATGGATGTTTGTTAACAAAGAAAATTAAGTTTATTAATTACAAAACATTATATATTATGGACTCATAATGTATGCAATGATATACAGTAGTATGTACAGTACATTTAAGGAGGACTGCATTTCTTTATATTTGCATTTTACATATCCTGAACCAACTTTTTTTCTGATTTGGGGTTATACAAGGACAAAACTCCATTCAGCCTTTGTTTACCAGAGCAATACAATCAGCAGGGTGTCATCATTGTCACATTCTCTGTTGGCGACAGGCATGACAGTCCAGTGCAGTACCCACTTCTTCCACAACCATGCCTTTAGAATGTGTGCAGCATGTGGTTTTTCATTGTCTTGTTAATAAATGCATGGCTGTCCCTGAAAAAGATTATTTTAAAGACATATTTGTTGCCCAAAAATTTCAGTGTACGTTTCGGTATTAATTCTGCCATCACAGAAGTGTAAATGATGTCTGCCAAGGGCACAGATACAGTACCAAACCATGACAGACCCTGGCTTTTGGACTTGTTACTGATAACAGTCTGGATGGTCCATTTTAGTCATAGTATACATATTATGTCAATTCATCTGACCACAATGCATTTTTTCACTGTGTGATGGTCCATCCTACATGCCTCCAAGCCCAGATACGTTGAAGCTGCTGCTGGAAATGATCAACATGAGACTTCTTTTTTGTACAATAAAGGTTTAAGTACCATTTGTTAATGTAATTCTGTTACAAGGGTTGGCCAAAGTAATCCTTTGCCCATTAGCTATTGTTGAATGGTGGTTCTTAATGCAGTGCCGTCTGAAGGATCAAACACAGGAGTTTCAACTTATACACAATCCATCTGACATTGGCTGGTGGACTCCTTTTTTACTGAGTTTGTGCAATGATACTCTTTCAGAAATATGGAAATCTGCCAAACACCAGTTTAAATACAACACAGCACCCACACATAGCCATCCTATTAATTAAAAACTTCAAACTTTAAATGAACAGCTAATACTTGTAGTCACATACTTTTGCCACTCACAGGTATTTCAAATGGAATACATTTGCATTGAGCAGTCACTCTTATGTATAGCAACTTACAACGGATTAAATCATACACTTGTGCAATAATGGACTTCATCAAGGACTCAACAGTGGCAGCTTGGCAGATATGGGCTTTGAACCCTTAATCTTCTGGTCCACAGTTCAATATCTTAACCAACGTACTGCCACAGCCCCAATATGAATCTGATGATGTTTTTTCATTTTTTTGCCCAAATGTAGAAAATTCTAATGGCTTTACAAACTTTTAAGCACCACTATAGTTGTTTGCTGCTTTGGATAAAAGTGCCTGCTAAATATTGTACATGTAAATGGGAAGAGAATTTAAAGTTCAAGATGTTGTTTGGCTTGTCTTATGAATTATACATAGGGAGTGCACAGTCTGCATTAAATTAAGGTATTCTGGAGGGCAAATCCTGTGGATGCTATCTGCACTCCATTTGACTTAAATTTACGTTTAACTATTGAACAGTCATCCAGAAGTGTATTATTTGGAACTCAGTTGACTCTGTGAGGCTACTTCAATCAATTATTCCTCAGCTATAGAGACAAGAAAAATATACAATGGGGGCAAGTGCATCTGATGCTGTTTTAAGTTATATTTCTGCAGAAATATAGAACATTTTCCGCAGGTTTCTTTCCACAATATACAGCAATAACATTTTACACATATTGCAGTATTTATTAATTAAATAACCCATATAAAGTTTAATTTGATTCCAACAATTGGCTTTTTGTCAATAAATGTATATCCGCATTGACTGCTTATTATAATAACCGTTTTTGTTGAAGGCTCTGGGGTAGTGCATCTTTCTAAGAAAGTCGAACATCTAGGTTGCCAAAGAAAGTTGGGTCCCTTTTGTAGTCTTGGTCCTTTTAATGTTTTGCCTCATCACATATAGGATTTTTAATTTTTTTTTCCACAAATGCTGTATGCTTTCTCAATTGGGATGGTAGGCCTAAATGGTTTTTATATGCTACTTGAAAATGCTCATTTGTAGAATGTGCTATAGAAAAATATGGACTTGACTTAAGGGGTTAAGGTGTTTCTGGGTTTGATATAGCGGTTTCTTTTGAGTAAGTTGAGCATCACATGCATTCAATATTGGTTCTGTCTTTTTTCATTTTATAACAATTTGTCCTGGTCAGGGTGCTTGTCATGATAAACACAGACTGCAGGCATACGTGTGCCTTGGATGGGATGTCAGTCCACAGTAGGGGTCACTGTTAAAGCAGATGAGCAACTGACCAGCCTTCCTTCCCTCACTCACAGCTAGTCATACCTGCAAGTGGTGCCACGATCAACCTGGATGCACTACTGAGAATGCTGTGTCACAGGATGGCTAGGTCAGATTTCTAAAGTTGCAACATCTCAAACAAACCACCTTAGTTCCATAATTTACTGCCTGGCAGTGAACACAGTAATTAATTTTAGTTAGTAAGGTTTATACACGTTAATATAAAGATAGTGTTTCAGTTTACCAATTTTATCACAGCAGTAGTTATCCTACTACAGTGTGTCGTTCTGCCTCTGAAGTTATGCACCACCACGTACTGTGAATAAAACTGGAAACGTTTTTCTTTAATTTCAACTTAAATTGTTTGTGTCCATAACTCTCTATACTATTATTCCATTAACAGCTAGTGAAGAATAATTATGTGAATAATTTGGTGTTTGTCAGTTTTATTAGCACTTAAGAATTTTGTAACTGTGTTAAATGGAGTGAGTCTGTTTCAGTGTTACATCCATATGTTCTCTCGGGGATTAATAAATTGCATTTCTATGCAATAAAGTTATTGTTCATCATTCTTTTGTTTTTGGCGACACCTGCTGACAGAATACATTTCTTAAAGGTATATTTAATATTTATCATGAAACTTGATGTAAATGTAAATACATCCATAGAGGGGCTGCAGATTCGGTCCAGAGTTTACCCAAATCAGCAAAGTCCATTATGGATCTGACGCATGGGTCATATGTGGATAAAAAATGGCTCTGGCTCAGTGTACGATCAGTTTTTTAATTTCTTTAGTCAGAGTTCGCCCAGTGGATTTTTTTTTATTTATGGCTCAGAGCACTATGATTGCATGCTGAAGTAACCTGACAGGATTTACCATGAAATTTAATTTAAATAAGTATCTGCACTGCAGTACTTAATTAGTAAAACATCAGTTAATTGAATCATGAGTGCCGTACAGCAAGTGGGACTGTGTGAAAAGGCCCCGGTACATATTAAACACAACAGTGCTCATAGTGGAACACGTAATATCTATATAAAGGACAATACTTACATAAGCTGAACTATCATGGGTATTTTTATCACCATTTCCAAACTACGAGCTCAAATGACATGTGAGTGCAGTTTGCTCTGGAACACAGTACATCCATTTTTTCTAAAACTGACCTGGAAAACTGTACTATTATACTATGTTCCACTGTGATGCTCAATGATATATGCCTCCTATCCCAGGGAAGTTTAAAAATGGACACTGTGTGAAAATGCAACACAAAAGTCAAATCAGATCAAGTTAAGAGTAAAATATGAATATCCCTTCCAATTTTTCTTTAAGACACATTATTTTTTTAAACATTTTCTAACACATTTCTTGACAAACAGGAGATCCTCTGCCCATCTTTGCTCATCAAAGTCTCAGACTTTGTACCAAACAATAATTACTATCATCTGCTTACATCACCTATTTATAATCAGATCACATGTTTTTACTTTTAATTCTTTACTAGTGATGAAATTCAGGAATGGATGTTTATGAACAAATGAAATTATGTTGACCAGACAAAACATGAACTATCTCATACATCTGTAATTAAATAAAAGACTAAATAAACGTAAGAAACACTGCATATTTAAAAAATAGCATTTTCCACATCGTCCCAACTTTCTTTGAGTTGTACAATTTGACACATTCTTTGCCGTACTGATAAGCATTTAACTGCATTAATATAAATAAATAAATAAATAAATAAATAAAAATAAGGATCTCCACCAGATTTTTTGTTTTAGCTATGGAAAACACAACTAGTTGACTAGTTTTTAATGACTAATCAAATAGTATACATGAATGGTTGTGCAACCCCTAGAACTCACTAAAGTTTTGTGAACTTTTGACTGATTGGGGATTGTACTTTAATATGTAGTATATTTACCAAGCCTGTATTCATAGTTCTTCTATAATTGTAATTTTCATCTTAGTCATGCATATGCAGCCCTTCTCACACTCACTACTGCTTTCAATTGTGTGAGAAAGGCTTCTGTTGGGTGTATATATGATTAAATGGTTGAGTGCTCCTTGTCATCAGGAAGAGAAGGCTTTGATTTGAGCCCTGTTATTCCAAGGCACTGCCACCAGCTGTTAGATTAGCAAGAGGCTATTTGCTTTACCCTTCCTTCCCTTTTGCAGCTACATTATTAGAGAATGAGAAGCCTGTCACACATGTTTGCTGGGAACCTTCTTACAAAGTCTAAACTTTGCTCTCCCCCTCATTAAGAGGCATCTGAAGGTTTTGTTAAGCAGTGGGGTGGGGGGGGACACAGACAACAAAAATTCACTACATATTGAATGTTGGATTCACTTGAGCAGGGTATTTCGTTATCTATGTGTAACACAACTGTTAGAATAACTAATCTCTCAGTTACTAATAAAACAATACAATTTCAAAGAAGATTAACGGAAAAAGACACAAATTGTTTGTGATGGAACAATAATCACTATCTAACTCTGCGTTGAACCTCTGAAACATGCAAAGAAGTAGAAAATTCTTAGGAATGAGTTGCTTGTAGGAGAAAAACAAGTTGAACAGTTAAAGACCTAGCAAAGCACCCATAACACAGTAAATCCAGGTTCATCCCAGCTTTCACAAATCAAACCAGAAGAATACAAATGACAAAAGTTACAAAGCTTGGAAATGTCATAGGATGATGGCACATCTTGAACCCAAATTGTATTTTCTCATTTCCAGAAAACATCTGATCTACACAGTGGAACTGATTTCAATTCAGACTTCAGGGAATGAAAATGAAAAACGATATACAGTAAACATTGCCAGGTGTTGCATATTCTGTTTCAAGTCCTGAGATTCAAAGTCAGTAGTCTTAGAAATGAAATGTAGTTTCAGAAATGTTCAGTAATTATGAAGACAAAGAATTGGTAATTGGTTAGTTTTTGTGCTGTATGTGAAATGGTTGTCTGATTTCTTGTACATACATCCATATTTTCTGTGGAAAGGAATTTCTCAATTTTACATCACTCCTTGACAATTCCCAAGGTACTTACACAGTACCAACAATACAAAACAAAGAAACACCCTGTTTGTAAGTAAACCCTGTTTCAGGTTTGAGGCAGTATATTTAGAAGGAACTACATATGTTTGTATAAAATACCTTTTGATAACAGGTATACTTTGGCATTTGTATATAAAGAATAACAATTTAATAAGAGAAAGCCCTAAACATGTAATCATAAAATGAATTTTGTTCATACATATTTAATTTTATTTCAGTGTTCAATTTTACCTGGAATTTACAGATTAGTTCCAATTACATTTAATTTGACTTTTATTTAATGGTAGATGGAATGAACCCAAGCTACTTAATGTTTTGTCTGGTTAACATTTCATTTGTTAATAAACATCTATTCCAGGCCTGCAACACATTTCAAAATGAGTTGGGATGGTAAAGCATTTGCCACTATGTGACATTGCCACGCCCCCAACAAAAGCAAAATAAAATACATTTTGGCACAGAGGATACCAATTCATTAAGTGTTACTGGTTTTCATTTGTCCCATTTTCCTCACGGCAGACCCTGGCTTTTGGATTTTGTTTGGCCACAATACATGTTATCTGTGCCATGGTCAATCCCAGATGCCCCGAGTTCAGAAAAGTCAATGTCACAATTTCACTGTGGACATGGGTAACAACAGGCATTTATGGCATTTGAGTGTAACACATACTGTATTATAGTACTTGAAAAAGGTTAACAACGTTATCCCTTGCCCATGAGGTTATATAAACTATTAATAAATTATGTAGTGCCGTCTGAAGGACTGGAGATTATGGGTCTTCAGTTTACGCTTCTGCCCATTCCCTTTATCTGCTAAAATTCCACCAAATTCCTTAAATAGTTTAATGATATTAGGCACTGTAGAGGGAGAACTATGCAAATCTTTATTTGAGGTAGAACACTGGACCATTTTAATAGTTTTCTTTTAATTTGTTTTTCCTCACAAATCTGCCTTACTTTGCTTCTCACAGACTGTTTTTATACCAAATCATGATTAGACATGACCTTTGTTCTAACATTATTCAATAAGACAACGCAAAACCACATCCTGCACACACAACAAAGGCATGGTGACAAAAGAAAAATTTATGGGTACTGGCCTGCCTGCAGTCTAGACTTATCCATCCCCAGTGGCACAAAAAAGGGTTCCTGACAACTCTGTGCCATTACACACCATAACACGTTGCAGATAAATAGGGCAAATTAACACCTGTAACACTAAATCAGGTCTAAATCTAAATCTGACTAAATCTGTGTCAAAATACCTTTTACATGTTGTGAGAAGGAATGGAAACATTACAAAGCAGTAAATGTTTTTTTCTTTTTTTTTTTAATCTGAAATTCAGGAACGGATGTATATTACCATATTAAATGAAGTTGCCCAGACAAAACATGAAATATCTCAGGTTTTTCCTCCTGCAATAACATAAAAGTCAAAGTACATTTAACACTGCATTTGCAGTTTAATTGCATTTTCTGTTCTGTTCCAACATCTCTGATTTGGGGTTGGACATACACTACCGTTCAAAAGTTTGGGGTCACTTAGAAATTTCCTTATTTTTGAAAGAAAAGCACAGTTTTTTTCA
>JAVSBV010000043.1:3898077-3926699 GCA_033117975.1 Parotocinclus spilosoma | reverse complement strand
ACAATTTGGAATAAGGCTGTAACGTAACAAAATGTGGAAAAAGTGAAGCGCTGTGAATACTTTTCGGATGCACTGTAGTGATGAGCTGAAAACAGTATGGCTTAGACTTCAGTATTTCAAATGAATTAGCCATATAATGGGATTTAGCACTAACACCTAGATTATAAAAAATTGTGGCCTCTTCCACGACCATTAGGATGAGGGTGTTGAACGCAATTGTACCCGGGAGGCTTCATTTAAGGCTAAATATTAATCTGGTCAGTTCCAGTAAGACAGTGTGTGTAAGTGTTTATCAGTGATCAATTCATTTAAAATCACTGCTTTGCTTGTAAGTGATCTAATATTAAGTAAGCCTAGCTTAAGTTTAAGATTGTTATTTCTGCATGAGCTATCTATGTTTATAATAATAATATTATTAAAACAGACGTTTTGTGTGCATTTAGGTTTTGGAAAGATGCTGATAACAGATAGTTTTGATAACCTTCTGGGTGACAGTGCATGGCTATCAGCAGACAGTTGGTTAAGCCTGACCATAACTGTTTGATTTTAAACTATATTGCCAATATTTCTAAGCTCCCAAAAGTCTCCAGTGTGGGCTTTTGGTGTGAAGAAAAATCTGTTTTTCTGATTCTTGCATATGTTTGGGTTGCTGTAGAAAGCTCACACTATTTGCCATCCCAGTATAATGTATAGGGTATTTGAATGAAAACCACAAACTAACACTAAACGTATTAATGATTCTAGATGCCACCTACAATTTTGTTTTATTTAGTGGTTAATCATGAGGTGGTGGTTATTAATTTAATATTACTGTTAAGCTCTAGAAGAAGCTGACAGTTGAAAGTGGGTGATATTTTGTATTCACAGGAACTACATTTTCTTTTACGTCTAGAGTCTCCTGCTATCTAAAACTGCCATGCAAACCATTTTCAGATAAACATAACACACCAGACACATCAATCATGTTAAATATTTTATGTACACTCACAAACCACTCATTATGTATACCTTTAGCACCAAGCTGGACCCACTTAGCCTTTAGAACTTATTCATGGCATACATTCGGAAAGTGCTAGAAACCCCCTCAGGGCTCATATTGACATAATAGCATCATGCACTTGCTGGAGATTTGTCAACTGCACCTCCATGATGTGAATCTACCGTTCCACCACATCTCAAAGATGCTTTTATTGGATTGAGATCTGGTGACTGTGGAAACCATTTAAATGCATGAGCTTTGATGATCTGAGCTTTGTGACATGATACATTATCCTATTGAAAGTAGGAGATTGGGACACTGTCGTAATAAAGGGATGAACATGGCCAGCAACAATACTCAGGTAGGCTGAGTTGTTTAAACAATGCTCATGTGGTATTACAGGTGAGCCAAGTGTACCTAAAAAATATGCCCCACGTCATTGCACCATTACTACCTGCCTGAATTGATGTTGATACAGCAAATGTTGGTCCAACCATCCAAATGTCACAGCAGACCAGGTTTTTTCTTACTTCCACAGCTTATCTAGCACCAACAGCGATGCTCAGTTTGAACTGCGTTTCAGTTATTTGTGCTAGGGTTAAGGCGCAGTTGTACCTGATGAAGTAGCAAAAGTAAGTGTATATGCAAAAGCAAAAACAACCAGGTTAGGTTCAGACGTATGTATGGATGATTTTTTGAATACAAAATTGTTACCATGAATTTGATTTTGAGACACATTACAGTAGCTTGTTTTACCTTCACTGACAAATACGGTGAGACAAATTCAATAGGACTTTCTACTATGAAAATCAGCTTTGGGCAGTCAGTTTTTAGCATAGCTCTATCCTGAAATTCATCAATTCACCTTACTTAAAGGGTTCATTTAATAATTAACATCCCACTGGTCCTGAGAGATTGGCTAAATTGATAATTCCACCACCTGCTATCACTGCAAGGCACAATTCATTTGTTATATTATGTATGGATCTGAAAAAATGCTTAAAAAAATAGGGGACATTTTAGATTAATAGTATAATTTATCTTCTTGTGTCTGATATGAAAGATATTGTTAGCTTGGCTACTTATGAGCTACTTATTTCCTTCATGCCATTTAGTAATAGTTTCTAACACAGAGCTTGATATATGCAGACCACAAGGCACAATTACAGATACGCCATTACAAAAGTTTTCTAAATGACCTCCGGCACTGTAATAAAGCTGCATAGCTGGACTGACATATTTAGGTGAAATTGCTGTCTGTTTGAGGATGACAAGGCTAGGAAAACACAGAAATAGCTCTAACAAACAGCCCGACACTCTGGCTTCACACACACCATCTATTTCTGACACCTCAGGATGTGAAATCTCAGGCAATTAAACTCAGCATGGTATTTCACCATTGCTTTGGTTACTTTCACATTGTGTAATTGATGTTGCTTGGTGTACACTTTTAAGACTGATATATATATATATATAGACTCACATTCTCTTGCAGCATAGTTACTCTTAAAATGATTTGAAAGCAATCGTCAAAAATGTTATTCTATAACAGACTTGTTGTTCAAATGAATTTAATGAAACCACTTATATTCTTATATATGAACGCATGTAGAATTTTACAGTTTGCATCTGAGTGAGTTGCCAAAGTGGCGCTGCCAGTAGGTAGAGCAGTCGATTTACAACTCTAGAGATCCCTGGTTTGATCATGAAGTTTGAATGTCCTTTACTCTAGTTTTTTTCCACATTCCAAGACATATGTTGGGATGATATTAACCGTACAGTCGCAGCCGATGATGAAGTATTTAGACAGGATAGTGGAGTTGTTTGCCATTGCTTTCTCCACCCCTCCCATTTATCTGGGTTTGAGACCGACGTGCAGCTGTTTCCAGTTACACGGATTGAGTGTTTTGCATACACAAGTCAATACGAATTTGAAGATGCCAATTAACCTAACACGCATGTCTTTAGACTGTGGGAGGAAACCAGAGTGCCCGGAGTAAACCCACGCAAACACGGGGAGGACATGCAAACGCCACACAGAAAGGACCCAAACCACTCCACCCTGGGATTAAACCTCTTGTTGAACCTCTTGTTGTGAGGCAAGCGGGGCTACCCACCGAGCCACCGTGCTGCCCAAGACATATGTTAGGTTAACTCTAAATCGGCCCAGTGTGAATGTCTGAATAGTATCGTTGTAAGTTTGCTCCTATCATAAATAGCCATTGACGCTGATGTGACATTAAATAGACGAACAAAGAAACAAATAAAAAAGATTGCATTTACTAATAGATCCTGCTTATGGTATAGTCAGTAAGTTGCATGACTTAATTAATGTAGCTTTAAACTAAATATTAATTGCTGGTCAAAGTTTGAAACAGAACATTCTCTACTGGCAGGGAGAGAGCATTTTGTGTGTACTCGGTATTTAATAAAATGTCACAGAATTAAAATACTGTTATTGCATATGGTCTCACTCTGTGTGCCTCCAACATTTCCAGTCTTCAGTCCTATTACAAACGTATATATTGCACAGTGGGTGTAACAGTACAGATGTTTCTTTTTATATCCTGTAGTTTGTAATTCATAGAAAACACTGAGAGTAACATAAGCACATACAGTACATTTTTATGTTGGTATTCGTTCTCCCACAGTGAATTGTCCCCTGGGGCTGCCACCCATCACAGATTGAGTGTGAGACTCACACAGTTGACACAGATCTTACAATTCCACACCACACATGCCTTTTCCAATGCCAGCTTTTACATCATCTCCAATGTCAATTTTGTCATTTTAAAGCAAAGGAACAACAAATAATTGTGATGCAGCTCATTACAATTATTGTGTGGTTGAGCAACTAACCCACTCAACATGAATTCAGGTGTAGAGCAAGTTAGTTACCAAAGTTAGTCAAGTTACTGCAGCACAAGTTTACCACTTTATGCTTAAAACATAAATTATACACTCACCTCATACACTCACTTTATTTTGTAAACCTTGCTAGTACCGGGTTGGACCACCTTTTCCCTCCAGGAGTGTCTAAACTTTGTCTAAAGGCATAAATCCTGAAAACATTCCTCAGTAATTTGGGAATATTCATAATATAGCAACATTGAGTTGCTTTAGATTTGTCTGCTGTACATCCATGATGTGAATGCTATCATCAGCCACATCCTAGAGTTGATCTATTGGAAAAAGATCTGGACTGTGGAGGGCTTAATGTGTTGAACTCCAGTTTAAGGTGATTTGAACTTTGGAATATGGCACATTATCTTGCTGGAAGTATCTACAAGTTAATGTGGACACTGTGGCCATAAAAGGGATGGAACAGTACTCAATAATGGTGAGAAACAATACACAGGTAGGGTGTGGTGTTTAGACAACATTTAGTTGATATTAAGAGGTCCAAAACATACAAAAAATATCCCCACACCATTACACCCCCATCATAAGCCTGAACTGTTGAACAATTTGAACTCGTCAGACCACAGGACCCTTTTCCACTTTGTGTCAGTCCATCTCAGATGAGGTCAGGCCCAGAAAAACCGGCGGCATTTCTGCATATCAGTTTAAATTTGTACTTGTAGATGGAGCGACAAACTGTGTTCACTGATAATGGTTTTCTGAATTGTTCCTGAGCCCATGTGGTAATATCTGTTACAGAATGATGTCGGTTTTTAATGTAGTGCCAACTGAGGGATCGAAGGTCACAGGAATTTAATGTTGGTTTTGGCCATGCTGCTTACTTTCAGAGATTGCTCCAGATTCTCTGAATCTTTTGTTGATATTTTGGACTTTAGATGATGAAATTTCTAAATTCCCTTTTCCTAGTCTTTTTCTCCTCCTCTCAAAACATTTTTGGATCATGTTGCAGGCATCAAATTCAAAATGAGTGAATATAAAAAAAACAATAAAGTTAATCAGTTTGAACATTAAATATATTGTATTTGTAGTGTATTTAATTGAATATGGATTGTAAAGGATTTGCAAATCATCATATTCTGTTTTTATTTATGTTTTACAAAACATCCCAACTTTATTGAAATTGGGTTTGTACAAAATATTTATCACATTATTTCATATTAGATATTTCCTTCTTCCCCCCAGGTTCCACCGATTCTGCTGGACAAGCAGTTCTCTGACTTCACCCCTGACATAACACCCATTATTTTGGCTGCTCATACCAACAACTATGAGATAATCAAACTCCTGGTGCAGAAGGGTGTCTCTGTGCCGCAGCCTCATGAAGTGCGCTGTAATTGTGTGGAGTGTGTGTCTGGCTCAGACGTGGACAGCCTTCGGCACTCACGCTCACGTCTCAACATCTACCGTGCACTGTCCAGCCCTTCTCTGATTGCCCTGTCCAGTGAAGACCCTTTCCTTACAGCTTTTCTCCTCAGCTGGGAGCTACAGGAACTCAGTAAAGTGGAGAATGAGTTTAAGGCCGAGTACGAAGAGTTGTCACGCCAGTGCAAGCAGTTTGCCAAGGACTTGCTGGATCAGACACGTAGCTCCAGAGAACTGGAGCTGATACTCAATTACAGAGATGACATCAATCCACTAGAGGATGAAAGCAATGACCTTGCAAGGCTGAAGTTAGCCATCAAGTACCACCAGAAGGAGGTGAGCTCACTTAACCTTCTAACCCAGATTTTTTTTTCTTTTAGCTGCCCAGGGATAACTTGTAGGGAAATGAGTGCGCCACTACATGCAGATTCTCAAGTACAGGCAAGAAACTACAGTAAATAAATCCAGAAAACGAACAATACAATTAATAAAGCCTTAATTCCATGATTCATTGGACATCACATTAATAAAGTCATTCATAATCTCATTGAAACTTTAAAATAAAGGACCTTCTCAGCTGCTCTGTAGAACATTTTGGCATTAACAATCACTCTGTGAACCTTGATTCTCTAAAAACAATATGCAGTGGATAATATTCAATATTCATCTATGATGATAGACTTTATGTAGGCATTTATTCTGTTCTCTGGTATTTCCTCCAACATTTCCTGTAGTACGTCCAATAGCAGCAGCTGTTTTTAACCAGTTGATTTACCCAATTCCTTGTATTATCTGTGATACCCCCTAAAAATCTGTTTTCTCATCCAGAGATATGCATACCAATACAATTTCAGTCTGTTGTCTGCAGTCTGTTATTTTAAAAGCTGTAGCTCAATAAGAACACAATAGTTTAATCTAGTTCAATTTATTACTAAAAGTTGGAGGCATATTCTCTCATACTTGAATGGGTTGTGGCAAGCAGAAAGTAAAAGTCTATTCTAAGAAGTTTCTCATGTGTATGAATAATATAATTCATATAATATACAATATAATATAATTCATTCACCGAGCACTTTATTATTGTATATACTTTATTATTCTATATTATACTATATTATTTGTTTAATTGTCTAATTAGCTAGTCATTTGGCTGCAGAGCAGCAGATCATGCAGGTAGTTAATGTTCAAATCAACCATGAGATCTCAGTGATTTTGATCATAAATGTTGCTTCCTGGTTTTACTTTTTGTAGGCTTTTCCCAGAATTTTTACAAACACACTCTATAGAGCAATAAAGCATCCAGACAGTGGCAGGTCTATGGACAGAAATGGTTTAATGAGAAAAGAGAAAATTGTCAGAAAGGTTAAAACTACCAGAAAAGCTATTTAAATTACTTGGATAGCCACTCTATACCACTGTAGTGAGCAGAAAAGCCTCTGAAAAGACTTTTAACTTTAAGGTTGGCAGATGGGCTAAAACAGCAGAAGACCACGTCAAGTTCCACATATATGAGCCAGGAACCATGAGCCATGAAAGATATAATGCACACAGGTTCACCAAAACTGGACAGTTTAAGTCTGTAGAAATGCAGCCTGGTCTGTTGTATCTCAATTTCTGCTTTTATTTTGCATTAGTGAAAATGCTTTTATTTTGCATTTTTTATGTTTTATGTGTTATATTTTTTATATTTAAGGTGTTTTCATTCCATATGCAATGACACCAAACAAATCTTTATGCTTTGCAACAACTGCTTGAAGTTCAAACAAGATCAGAAAAAGTGTGCTGCCTGTCATGGACTTTCCTCCACCTTCACTTTGAGACAGAGAAGGCCAATCACTGAGTAGCATCTTATTCTTTGTCTCAGAGTGAAGGTGGAGGATTTGGATTATAAAATAATGCTGAGATTATAATTCGATTTTGCACTAGTGAAATATCTGCCAGTTTGAGTGCTGGAATTATTTTAACCCCAATATTTGACAATATTTTACTGTTGATTGTATGGTTGCAACAAATACTCTATTACATCCAACAAAAGTTACCAACCAGTTGGGTAATTAGTGTCTAGAATTAATTTCTAGAACATGCTATTAATTAGGACAAGACTGCGCTGCCTAAATGTTTTATATAATCTAAGCTAAAGTATAGTTTAATCCAGATTAATTTAATTTAAAGTTATATCCACTTTTGTGTTTTATATTGTATTACATTTAAAATAACACTGTTATTTTACAACACCACAAAACACGTAATACGTCATTTTCATGTGGATCTGTGTCGCCCCCGTCTGTGTGACAGACGCACTGCAGATTTGCTTAATTTTAGTAGTATGATTTAGTAATTTGCATTTAGTAATAACTGCAGTCAGTCAGTGTTAAATTAATTAATCTATAGTGTCGTTGGTGCAGATTTATTTATACACTAAGCTAGCGTTTTATCTTAAACACTTATCATTTCTCTGATTTACTGAATCAATGTCAGTGATTAATGCATGTGCATAGTCTTTCAATCTCAGGTTTGGTCACTATTAATACTTTCCACTCTGCAAGATCAGCATGATTAACTGATCCCCTGAGGTTAATTTCATTTAATAGATATGGAAAAGCTGCAACGTTTATTCAGCCCTGGCACGTGTTTCTGCACAAACTGATTTTATCTCCAAATTTTGTAGTGATTATGCTGGACATGTTTGACAAAGTGCAAGCACATGTATCCTGAATGAAGGACCGTGGGGGTCTCTGTTACAGCACTGGGGAACCCCTCATCCCAATTGTAGCAGAAGAGGAAAAATGTAGTGTGAAATTTGAGTAATACCATAAAGTGACTAAAGTACCTTCAAAATCCATAGTAGAACTATAAAATAATTAATGGTCAGTTCATAGTCAACCAATTTTACAGTTGTACTATGAAATTTGACAGTGGAACCTTAAACTGGCCAAATTACTATCAAAATTCATAGTCACCTTTATGGTAATTTACAGTTTTACTATGGAATTTCAGCGTATATTTTTTTCCTGGGAGGCACAGTCGGTTGTGATTATGTGATGCCACAGTGATGAGGTAATGAATTGCCTTTTTTCATATTTAAGGTTTATAATCAAATAATGCTGACTTAACCCCATGTGGAATGATCCTTTCACAGACACAAACACACATCACAAAAATACCCGCAAAACTGTTATAGAGACTCTAACCTCTATAATAATCTATTGATCTGTGCACAAGCTGCCTCCTTGTCTTTATGTGGTGGCTGTGTGAATAAGTAAATATTTAAATTTATTTCAGGGGGTCTTTGATAGGGATGGCCAGCGATCATGGTTCCCATGGTAACTGAGATTGTGCACTGATCCTAGAACAGCTTCTGTGTTCAGTATCATCTGATGCTGGTGTTGCTCTGCTGGCCTGATCGGTCTCATAAGGCTGTGAGTAAATGCTAACACTTGCATCGGTTAGATGAATCAGTTTTGGTAGTTAACAACAATTAACATATTCACCTGAATTGATTTCAAATATAAATATACTTTATATATCTGTGGTCACTGAATTTGCATGGCCACAGTGTGGTCAAGAATTTTTGACTGGTGTGTGTGTGTGTGTGTGTGTGTGTGTGTGTGTGTGTGTGTGTGTGTGTGTTATGGGGGCACAGGGGGCATTCAGTTAAACAATCGCCAAATATAAATAAACAGTACATGCATATAAGCTACACTCCTGGACAACAATACACTACAATATAGAACAATGTCTGTTGGCTTAACAACAAATAATTGTGCAAAAATTAGCAAGAATTAAACAAACAAATACATCAACTTTAGTATCTGATAGCCTAGCTTTTCTCTCTTTTTTAATTAAATGCCTAAGTCTTGTCATTGTTGTTCTGTTGACGAGAAGTTGAAAAATGTTTCCCCATTATTTTGTTTAATGGCAAATCATTATTCATTAGTCCACACTAGTGCTAAACTACTCTAAACCAAACTTTCAAATAGTTTTTTCTATATTGCATATAGTTTTTTCATATTCACAGACATAAAACCTACATTAGACAACTGTATATTTTAGCAGATGGCGTTGGGCCTTGTAGGCACCTTCTTTCTGATAACATCAGCTGTTTTAAAGCATTGGTCTATTCTCTTAATAGTGAAATAGTTAATTGTTTTGCCTTTAGGGCCTTGCAAATTTCAGAATAGTTAAGCTACTTTTTACTTTTTGGTAGATACCTCTAGTAGTCTTCTGAGTCCCAAGGTAAATATTGTAGATCTACCTATGGATATATCTCAATCATGGTTCTATTTCAGAGGTTGTTTTCAGGCTTGTGATGGGCTGTATCAGGTGTGGCAGCTAAGGACCAATATATTTCTGAGCATCCAGTGTTTTATAACAAACATTTAATATTTTCATTATTTTAACTTTGTGTACAATATGACTATGCAAGTGAATTTTCCCGTTCATTAAAGCAGTCACGAGTGAATACTGGCACAGGTTTCATTATTGCCTTTTCTTAGTTTTTGAAAATGTTCTGGCTAAACGTTGTTGTTAGGGTCATTAAAAGAAATACAAATTACGGACTGTTGAGCAACTGAAGTTGTAAATAAAATCAAAATGGGAAAGAATTCCACCTAAAAAAGTTTCAACAATTAATGTCCTCAGTTCCCAAACACTTATTGAGTGTTGTTAAAAGGGAAAGTGTCGTAACACTGTTGTAAACCGGCCTCCGTCCCAACTTCTTTGGAATGTGTTGCAGGCCTTAAATTCAGTGAGTATTTGCAAAAAACAGTAAAGTTTATCTGTTTGAATATTAACTAGTGTGTTTTTGTAGTGTATTCAATTGAATATGGGTTGAAAAGGGTTTGAAAATCATTGCATTCTGATTTTATTTATTTTTTACACAAAGTTCCAACTTCATTGGAATTTGGGTTGTAGCTTTCAACCACAATTTCTGGTTATTCCATTTATTCCAGTGAGGTTTGGAAAGTAATTGTAAACATGCAGTATACACTACAGCACAATAGTGGTTGAGGGGTAAAGGCTATAAGACTAGTAATGGCTAGTAAGCTTACCACCTGATTGCCAACATAACCTCTATGATTCTGACCAAGAAAACACAGGGTTAATCGTGGAATGTAATGCAAATGCTTCATCACCCAGCTACCCAATTTTATGAGATAGTGTGCCCTACCACTTCTTCCCGACAGGCGCATTTGATTGGGGTTAGGCTGACTTGTTGGAAAGGTTACATAATTTGGCAGTAACACAATGTGACTGTGCTGTTCGTATGGCTCACTGTACCATGACTGATTGTCTACAGAGAATGCCATATGCTTATTTTTATGAGCCTGTTGGCAGTGGGTCTGAAAGCCAGTCTTTTTGAGCTTCTTGAGTTAGTAAGCAAAGTAGATTTTAGCTCAAATAAAGTTATTACCTCCCAAAGATAGAAATACAACTATATAAGTGTTTGCGTAGAGATTTGGAAGGTTTGAATGCCCAGTTTTGCCATTACTAACATGGGTGTTATAAACTGTGGCGTATAAAATTACATAGTTAAAACTTTGTACCAACTGTTTGATTGAGCAGTCAGAGAACATGCAAAGCAGTCCGATTTCCATTACATCAGTCATAGATCTTTGACTTGGCATAAACAGCAGCAGTGAAGTGATGTGAGTGAAGTATGTGGCGCAAGTCTATATTTATATGTCAACAATCAGAACTGATCTCTATGCTCTTGTCAGTTATGTCAGTTTCTTTGATATTCATACTTTGCATTCTTTGTAACTCTGAAGAAGCATGCGTTTTTTGTAATGACTATGTAAACAATAAAATTGTGCAAGTGTAAACAGTCACTGGCTTGATTCCACTTCATAGTTTGATGTAGAAGTATCTGTAGCAGAAGTACCCAATAGCTGCAAGTTCAGTCCATAAAGATTTGTCTAAATGGGTTTGGCTATTATCTGGCAATGGGTGTGCTATCTGTGAAAAACCACAATCCTTTTTTTCTTGCATTGTGCTTTTTAAATATCATTTGTTTTCGATTAGCCACATGGCTTGAGTTCTTTTGTTAAGGGCTTTAGCATTAAATAACTTTCAAGTTTCTAAACTTTTTAGTTGTTGTGTAATTTATATGAAAGACAAACACTGGCTTCATGACTGATATTCATGACCTTTGTACTTGATCTGTGTGTGTGTATGTGTGTGGGCCAGACGGCACAAAGGCAGGGACAACCCTAGACAGGGTGCCAATCCATCATAGGAAACATACACACAGAGCCACGCACACAGTCACACACTAAGAGCCAAATTAGAGTCACCAATTAACCCAACACGCATGTCTTTGAACTGTGTGAGGAAACCGGAGTACCGGGGAGGACATGCAGATTCGAGACAGAAAGGACCCAGGGCACCACTTAGGATTGAACACAGGACCTTCTTGCTGTGAGACAGCGTTGCTACCCACCAAGTCACCTTGCTGCCCCATGTGAAACATGTAAACCTTAATCTTAGTCACAGCTTGTGTGATTATTTGGAAGCAATGCTACCTCAGCAGTTAATATACTGGACTATTGATCAGAAGATCATTGTGTTCAAGTCTCAAAATAACGAGATATACATTATAGTATGCACCTTGCTGATTAACTTCCATCAGCTTTAACGGCTGATGTCTCAAGAATTGTGATAGAAAATAAAACCTGTCTTATATACATGTTATTCACATCTTATTCACAATTTAATGACAGAGAATTAGTGAACCCACAACAAGGGAAACCCTTGTGACACCTGTAGACAAAAAAATAGAATCACAGGCAGAAAACTACTTGGTAGCATTCAATTATTGTTTTATAAAAGACACAGCAATAAGAATTACTGTATTGTACAGCACAGTACTTTACTAAGTGTTCATATTACTCATATTATGTTTTAAACAATTTTATTGATTTAAAAAAATCACTATATGCAAAGTAAGCTTCTCTACTACTGTATGACTAAGGTAATGTCCGGTAAATGTCCTTTCTCATCGAAAATACTGTTAAATGTCTCATACCTATATGCATTGTCATGGTACTAACGTACAACAAAATCTTAGTAAAATGTAATTTAAAAGTTTAGAAGCCACTGTCGAGCACTTGGGTATGAACCTTAATCCTAGATTGCCTGAATGATATCCTCTGGAATAGGCTGTATGCTAATTGCTGACAATGATGAGCAGATGAAATGTCAAACTCTAGCTGAATTGCACAGTTAGGGAATGTTCAAGTCCTTTCCGTAGAGAATTGGCACTGACATTAGAATAAATGTCAATATTAAGGAAGAAACAACATTCAGTTGACTTTTTTCTGTTGTGTTCCTAAGTATTTTCCATCCTTTTAAATACGATTACAATCTCAAACAAAACATTTAAACCAATTATATGCTAAGTTATTCTCCCTCTGTGATTTGTTAGTTTGTAGCACAGCCAAACTGTCAGCAGCTCCTGGCATCTCGCTGGTATGATGAGTTTCCAGGGTGGAGGCGACGCCACTGGGCCGGCAAGTTCATCACCTGTGTTTTCATCGGCCTGCTGTTCCCCCTCTTCTCCCTTTTCTACCTGATAGCCCCCAAGAGCCACTATGGCTTCTTCATCCGCAAGCCCTTCATCAAGTTCATCTGCCACACAGCCTCCTATCTGACCTTTCTGTTTCTCCTGCTTCTGGCCTCCCAGCATGTGGTCACCACTGAATCAATACGGCAGGGTCCAGCTCCCACCACTGTGGAATGGATGATCCTACCATGGGTTCTAGGTAATTTGTGCCACGCACCTAAAATAGAGCATGTGAAATTCTAACAAAGTGCAGAACTTGGTAAGCAAACCTGTTAGCATGCATGAGTGGGATGGAAGACTGATGAAGTGTTTTAAAGTTGAGTTCATTGTATTAACTGTGATTATTTTTAATGTTGCTGATTTTTTAGGCTTTATCTGGGCCGAGATCAAGCAGATGTGGGATGGGGGCTTTCAGGACTACATCCATGATTGGTGGAACCTCATGGACTTTGTCATGAATTCCTTGTATCTAGCCACTATCTCTCTAAAGATTGTTGCTTTCATAAAGGTATCAGACTATAAACAAATCTTCTGACCCTGTTGTTTTTAAAACATATTGCACTAAGCTTTCCTGTCATAAATACAATGCTTAATATGTTGTACACTAGGAGACACACTTTTAATGTTTTCTTCAGTACAGTGACACCAAGCCCAGGAATGAGTGGGAGATGTGGCATCCTACCCTGGTGGCAGAAGCACTATTCGCCATTGCCAACATCTTCAGTTCTCTGCGCTTGATCTCCCTATTCACAGCCAACTCTCACCTCGGACCGCTGCAGATCTCACTTGGCCGAATGCTACTAGACATCCTTAAATTCCTTTTCATCTACTGTCTGGTGCTGCTGGCCTTTGCAAATGGACTCAACCAGCTCTATTTCTATTATGAGACAGACGCTTCCAACAAGAAGGACAACTGCAAAGGCATTCGCTGTGTGGAACAGAACAACGCCTTTTCCACGTGAGTTAATATATACAGTGAAACTACAATCGCGTCTTTATGCAAATGAATTGGACATCATGAAATTTTTTTTAGCTTTAAATTTAAACAAAAATTCTGACTTTGAACATCAGTAAAACCTTTACACGTTTGTCATAACCTGAGGGTGTGTCTGAAATTGTTCACTGGTTTACGCATTCCCTGTTCACTACAAGGACTATACAAGAACATTTATTTAATTTTCATTTACACTCAATTCACGCGATTTCAGACACACCCAGACTTGCTGCTGTAGTCCCAGTGATGTTCTGAAAATTAGTTTTGTTTAATTATACTTTGTTTGTGGTTAGCATACGTAGCCCTAAATTAATCATGCCTTCTAAGAATGGTGGAGGGTCAGATTCCCTCGCCATCCCTACTCCTCTCCTGCCAGTTCCAGTATACTATCAGCTCACCTCTTTACGGATGTTTTAAATCCAAATTTTTTAAATGAATTTTGGGTCCATTTCACAGGTGTAATGATTTCATTGTAATGATTTTGTTGTGATGATTTTTTTGCACAGTGATGCAACAGTTAGTGGTTAATTATATACGTATATAGGCGTAAAACCACGGAATATAAATTACATTTTTTATTCGGAGTTCTGAGGTTTCACTGTATCTTGTCTAATGGGAAATTCAAATAATCTCCATACTTATTTTTGAGTCTGTGTCATTCCAGGTTGTTTGAGACCCTTCAGTCCTTGTTCTGGTCTATCTTTGGCCTAATCAGTCTGTATGTGACCAATGTCGATCCAGACCATGAGTTCACTGAGTTTGTGGGAGCCACCATGTTTGGAACCTATAACATAATATCTCTGGTGGTGCTCCTCAACATGCTGATTGCCATGATGAACAACTCCTATCAACATATAGCTGTAAGTTCCTTTTCACCTACTGACTTTTACACAATGCTTATTATTCCAAGATTACATTAGAAGTGAGAAGCCCAAGGGTTTTTAGAGGCAGTTTAGCAGTTGCTTCATTATATTAAGGTTTTATTATACTGACTCATTTTATTAATTTTGATTTTAAAGAATCACATTACTTCTTGTTGCATTAAATCTACTGGAATAGTCTTGTTATTAAATAAAATTGGCTGAGCTCTGATTGGCTATCACTTCAGGGAGCAGACAGAATGCATTACAGATTTGTTATGGTTTTAACCAGTCAGGTTTTAATTGCTAATGGTTATGTCTGCCTTTAGACTTCATAATGTCCTAAAAACAGACAACAGATAATTCAGTTCTTCTGCAACAAACCTAATGATGTCGTTATTAATCAATTCACAGCAAAAGATAAACGGATGTACTTTCTTTTTGAGTAACTACACTGCTACATACTTAGGAATATTGAATTATGGGATATTTCAATTTGAAAAATTCCCTAATATCCGTCAGCAGTATCAAAGCTTTATGTACAGCAGTGAACATGACTGTGAATGTGACAATTTTAGAATTGTTAGGTGATTCATTTGTTTGAATAGTTTTAACATTTTAAATGTATTTCTGGTTCTGGTTCTGGTTCTATGATGCTTGATAATGCTTTTTTAATTTTTGTTCTGCTGAAATAGCAAGGGCTGAGACATTAGTTTGTGTAACAATTTGAGATTCTATTCCAGACGCCGATATTCTTTGCAGTGATCTGTAAACATTTTTAGTTGAAAACAATGGCTGTAAATATTGTAAAAAATGTACATTAATGTGCCCATACACTCACTCATTCATTCATTTTCTTATCCGCTTGAACCAGGACAGGGTTGCAGGAGAGCTGATGTGTAACCGGCAGAATAATGCATAAGGCAGGAACAACCCTAGACAGGGCACCAGTCCATTATGGGGCACATACACTCACACATTAGGGGAACCTTAGAGATGCCATTTAATGTAACATATGTCTTTGGACTTCAGGAGGAAATCAGAGTGGGAGGATTGGGAGGAAAATGGATGTGGAGATGGGGAGGGCATACAAACTCCATACAAAAAGGAGCCAGACCACTTCACATGGGGATTAAAACAAGGACTTGCATGCTGTAAGGCCACCGTGCCATCTGTCAAGCCAAGTCCTTGCTCTAAGAGTCACAGTTTGCTGATGAGATTCCGTAAGAACTTTATCTCATATTTAATAATTTTATATTCATATTTCTAATATAGGCTAAGATACATTCACGCTATAAAAACGTAATGATAATGAAAAACAAAGCAAATGTACTATACATATCATTAGGAAAAGCAATTACGTTAAATAACATGAAGGTTTTTTGATGAATTTAGAAAACTTACTAGCACTTTCTGAATTGGATTAGGCGGGTATGAAAATGAATTAATATGAAGCTATTTCTGCATATTATGTCAAACATACATTTTCAGTAAGCATATCAGGTGAAATTCTGAGTGACGAAATAGCAGATTACACTGTGCAGGCTTCTAATGAGTTGTTTTGACATATGGTTTTACAGGATCATGCTGACATTGAGTGGAAGTTTGCTCGCACTAAACTGTGGATGAGCTACTTTGAAGAGGGAGCCACTTTGCCTCCTCCGTTTAACATAATCCCGAGCCCAAAATCAGTGTGGTACCTTGTCAGATGGATCAAGAAGAACATCTTCAAAATGACGAGAACAGAGAGAATTGAGTCATTTGGGTCACTTAGTGTAAGCATTGTTATTGCTTCTATTTTTGCAAGTTTTTGATATAAAACGTTTGTAAAGTATGTTTTTTAGTTTTGCAATAATTTTGTTAGCCTCAGTGTTTTAACAAAGAGCAAACTGCGAGTGTGTTGTTAAGTCCATAATCAAGCTTCTTCCCCTCCCACAGAGAAGAGCTGCTCAAAATGTTCGCATCAATCACCAATATCAGGTAATGATGCCCATTATTTATGAGTGCATTTTTCGTTATGTCAAACCCTCAGAACAATATTAAGTATACATTCCCATCTGATGAATTATGTAATGAATCACATTGTATTGTTCCCACTCCTTTCTTTGATGTCGGTTCAGCTGGATGCTTTGGTGCTATTAATTTTAATGTTAGTTATTATAGCTTAGTGTGGCAGTGTTATATTATCTGGGCTTTTAGGTTTCTGTTTTCTTGCTTGGCGTTCTTTGTAGGAAGTGCTACGAAACTTAGTGAAGCGCTACGTGGCTGCCATGATCAGAGATGCCAAAACAGAAGAGGGTCTAACAGAGGAGAACTTTAAGGTGACTGTTTTATTTTGATGCTGATACGCTGTAGCAGTGATATGGTGCTTAACACAATGATTTGATGTGTTACAGGAACTAAAGCAGGATATCTCAAGTTTCCGATATGAAGTGCTAGGAATGATGAAAGGTGCCAAACCGGGATTACAGGGTCCCAAAACAAGCACAGGGGCCTCAAGCCTTACTTATTCTGACCACCCGTTGAAGGCTTCTGCAGCTCCTCCTGGAGGACAGCTGAAAAACAAGCTCAAACTTTTCAGCGTCACTGCCTCAATTCTACAGCAAAATTCGAAAGTGAATACCCAAAGCACAGAGCATTGCCTGGCTAATGGGTCCATTCCTGTATTTTCAGAAATGAACAGGACCACAAGCAACCTCTCGAGACTGCAACACCAGATCTGCCATAGAGGGACAAACAGCCCTGGTAGGATCTATTCAGTTTGTGAGGAGATTGGAGAGTCTGACTCAGAGGCACTAGGAGAAGATAAACATGACAAATCCTCTGAGTTGCTGTCTATAAACAAGGACAATGAAACTGAAATGGGAGATGACAAGATGGATGAAGAAGAGCTGCAGAAAGACTTTGATAAAATACATACACTTGCTGACATACCATGTATATGTGAGGATAACATGAAGGACAAGTGTAGTGATAATGATGAGGAGATAAGCAGATTATAGTAGCATGCAACCACTACAGGAGTGACAATCAGACACCATGTAGGCCAGTAGTTTTTGAGTATTTGCAGGTTTGAATAAGTACTCCTTAAAACATTAGGAGTCATTAATATGGTGACAATTGTGAGTAAAATCTCAAATTGTTGCAGGAATAGAGAAAGTACTGCTGTCACCACTATAGGGTTTTGAGATGGCTTAGACCGTTCTGTGAAGGAGACTCAGGGAAGACCGTTACTTTGGGAGTACATTTGGCATTATATCGACAGGCTACATAGGGAAAAATCTGTCAGTAATTAATCTTTTTTTAATCAGAAGGTGCCCCTAACCTTTAATGTCTATTTCATATATTAGCAAGACTTTATCACTAGTATGAATCTTCTTCAGTTACTGAACAAAACACTGCAGGTGATGGCCAGCACAGATCAGTTACTAATTGGGTGGTCATTCTCAGGACTGCACTGACACCGATGTGATGTTGGTATGTTAGTGTGCATTGTGCTGGTATGAGTGGTTTAGGCAAAGCAGTGCTGCTGCAGTTATCAAATACTTCAGCTAAGTTAGTGCTCACAGGAATGCTGGTGGCTGGACATTTTTCATTAGTGGGCTATTTTCAGTCCAGCAGTGACTCCTGGGTGTTTAGAAACTCCAGCAGCAGTGCTGTCTCTGATCCAATCATACAAATACAATGCACACAAAAACCACATTAGTGTCAGTGCAGTGCTAAGAATAATCCACCACCCATAATTACTGATCTGTAGGGACGTAACCATTAAAAACAGAGTAGATGGGTAACAAAGTTATGTAAAACTACAACCCCAGTTTCAGTGAAAAACATGATTTGCAAATTATTTTCAACCTATTGTCAATTGAATACACTACAAAGACAATATATTCAATGTTCAAACTTTATTGTTTTTGCAAATATTGCAAAATGCGTTTCAAAGACGTTGGGACGGGAGCAAATGTACCACTGTGTTACATCACCTTTCCTTTTACCAACACTCAGTAAGCGTTTGGGATCTGAGGACACTAATTGTTTAAGCTTTGGAATTCTTTACCATTTTTGCTTGATGTACAACTTCAGTTGCTCAGCTGTCCAGGGTCTCCATTGTCGTATTTGCACTTCAAAATGTGCCACACATTTTTAAAGGGTGACAGGTCTGAACTGCAGACAGGACATTCTAGTACCCACATTCTTTTTACTACGAAGTCACGCTGTTGTAACACGTGCAGAATGTGGCTTGACATTGTCTTGCTGAGATAAACAGGGAGGTCCCTGAAAAAGACGTTGCTTGGATGGCAGCATATGTTGCTCCAAAACCTGTATGTACCTTTCAGCATTAATGGTGCCTTCACATATGTGCAATTTCTCCATATTATGGATACAAACACAATGCAGGCAGTCCTTTTCCCCTTTGTCCCAGAGGACACGACGTCCATGATTTCAAAATTCTCGTCAAAAACTCGTCAGACCACAGGGCACTTTTCCACTTCATGTCAGCCCATCTCATATGAGCTCAGCCCAGAGAAGTTTCTGGGTGTTTGCATGTAGAGTTCTAGATGGAGCGATGAACTGTATTCACTGACAATGGTTATTTGTTACAAAATGATGTTGGTTTTTAATGCAGTGCTGCCTAAGGGATCGAATGTCATGGGCATTCAATGTCGGTTTTCGGGTCTTGCCGCTTACTTGCAAAGATTTTTTCCAGATTCTTTAATTTTTTGATGCTATTATGAACTATAGATTATGAAATCCAAAAATTGCATGTTGAGAAACCTCAGCCAATCCTGGCTTTTGAACAACTGAACCTTTCGGGGATGTTTCAAACAGAAGTTTTTTGAGCATTCCTCAACTTTTCTTGTCTTTTGTTGCACTTGTCCCAACTATTTTGGAATGTGTTGCAGGCATCAAATTCAAAATGAAAAAATGAAAAAAAAAGTTTATCCATTTGAATATTAAATATCTTGTCTTTGTAGCATATTCAATTGAAAAGGATTTCTGAATCGTATTCTGATTTTATTTATCTTTTACACAACATTGGAAATGGAGTCGTACAAAGTGCTTCTTTGTGTTAAGTGGAGCTGATAAAATAGACAATGAGTGTAGAAACAAGTAGGTGTACTTAACAAATTGATCGTGAGTGTATGCTGTAACAAATAAGGTTTATATTATTCAAGGGCTGTCTTACCTACCAGCGTTTTCATTGCATTAAAATACATAGCTTGCAGACAAAGCCACAGAGCAAAAAGACAAATGATCATAAAAATGAGGACGGCCATGGAGCTACTCGCAGGAGCAATAGATGAGTCCCGTTGTGTTAAAGGATTTGCACTCTGCCTTACTCACTTTGATTTACTGACTGACACTGTTTATTAGAAACAAGATTTCAAGTTCTAATTGTCTACTTCAGTTGTTATTTACTATGCAAATATTTACACCTCCTTAAGCTTAATGGACATGGGAATACCCTTATAACACCTTCTTTCCTACTGTATTCAGTAATTATATAATAAAATTATTTAAATGTATGCATTTACTGCATATACACACTAATCAAATATGTTGCCTTTATATCACAATTGTACTAAGCCTGTAACTTATCCATTATATAATATTGTGCATTATTAATTTACAAATGTATAATCATGTTACACAATGCCAACTGAACAAGTGCATCACATTTCCATCCATACAGGATTGCAATTTACATTTTAGTGTTTGGAGACTTGGTTATGTGTGTTACATCACATGAGTATAAAGAATGAATCAATGAAATCACTATGTTCATTTAAAACAGGGGTGTCCAGCCATAGGACTAAATGGATTTAAATAGATAAATAGATTTCAGTTGGGCTGTGGCATCAGTCTTAAATATATATTATTAGTGGCCTAGCGTTATTTTTCTAATGGTGATAGCAGTATGTAAAGGACTTAAACAAGAACTGCTAGAGGGACAGACTTAATGATCACCACTTGCATGACATCTTGCATGCCACAAATATAGACATCAAACCAGAACTAATGCATATAGTAGTAGAAGTTATAGTATAGAATACAGGGTGTAACAAGACACCTCATGGTTTTCTGGTAAGTTTTAGCATTTGATTTGAACACAATGAATATTTGGACATTCTTTGTATTCAGTTGGTTATATGACTTAATATGAAATATGGCTTGCTTTGTTATTGAATTCCACAAGACTGGTAATGCATAGCAACAAATCAGAAAAAGCTGGGACAGTATTGAAAATGCATATAAAAACAAACTGTTCCTTACATTTACTTTGACTTTTTTATTTCAGACAGTATAAAGTTATGTCTGGTTTAATTTAATTTGTTAATAAACATCCATTACTGCATTTGAGACCTATAACACTTTACAGATAGGATGGTAAAGCATTTAAAACTTAAAATACGTTTTGACACAGAGGAAACCAAGGGATTAAGTGTTTCAAGTTTTATTTTGTCCCATTTGTCCTGCATGGGGTCATCAATGTCACGTTTTCATTTTAAAATTCTCAGTGCATTCTCTATTGACATTTTAGGACTGTATGCAGGTCAGACCAGTACCCATACATGTGTGCAGCATGTGGTCTTGTGTTGTTTTGTTGAAAAACGCATCAACAGCCCTGGAAAACGACTTAAAGGTAGTATTTGTTACGCTAAGATCTTAATGTACTTGTCTCCATTAATGCTGCCATCACAGAAGTGTAAATAACCTTTTGTAAAGCCATTGACACAGCCCATATCACTACAGACACTGGCTTTTAAACTTGTTGCTGATAAGAATCCTTTTCATCTTTTGTCCGGAGCGCAATTTCTTCCAAAAAGATTAGAAATATTGATTCAACTGAGCACTATACATGTTTTCATAGTGTAATGGTCCATCCTAGATGCTTACAATGCCCAGATAAGTCAATACTGTTTGTGGACAGGGTAAACATGAGGCTTATTTTTTACACAGTTAGGATTTAAATGGCATTTGTAAATGTAACTCTGTATTGAAGTGCTTTATAAAGATTTACCAAAGTATTCCCTTTCCCATGTTATTATATCAGTTATTGTTTGAATGGTGGTTCTTGATGCGATGATGTCTGAGGGATTAAAGATGGTGGATTGAAGACAGGCGTTTAGCTTAAGTTTGTGTCTTTGGCCAATATGCACTGGAATTTCTCCCAAATTCTTGAATCGTTTAATGAAATTATGTCAAAAGTCAAATTGAATGTGTATGTCTTTTATATGCATTTTCAATACTTGCCAACATTTTTATTTGAAGTTGTACAATCTACATAAAAAGTGATGGAAGATATTTGACATGTTTTAAAGATGCAGTATGCGTTAATGCTTTAAAGAAATGTTCAGTCTTCATAATCTACAGTAAGTTGTGGTATTTTTCACTATTTTGATATCCTGCTGTAGATGCTGCACTAAAATGAAATTCAGTAGTTGTTAATATTAATAAATATTAATCATTCTGTATGTTTCTGTTTCTCATATTTTGGATTAAATGTTTAAATAATTTTTAAACATATTTTACATATACGTTTGGAAAGAGAGACTGTATCATAGGTATGTGGATTCCAGTCAGCCCTCCAAGTTTGGACACCCCTCGTTTAAAGGGACAGTACACTACACTATACTGTGGTTAAAAAATACCAACTAAATAAAAATTATATACAAATATATTGTTAATAGATTTTCTTTTGGGTCTTTGTTGGATCATCCAGTTTATGTGAATCTACTGGTGATACACCTCTAACTTAAGTCTTTCCTTTAATCTTCCTGATGCAATTTGAAGAAGTTTTTTTCCCTTAATGAGTGCAGTTTGTCCAGTTAGGAAAGCAGCCCAAACCATGATGTCCCTCCACCATGCTTCACAAGTGGTAGAGGTTTGTGGTGCAGTGGATATTTCACTGGGCACAGACACACCCTAAGCAGGGCGCAATTGTGCAGGTGTTCAGATTTCAGATGTACAACAATTTAGCTGAAAAATGAATTTGACCTCAAAATTTTGCTTCAATTCAGTTTCAAAATAAATGCAAAGCTTCGTAACAGCACGGTAAATAGAAGAACTGGACCCTAGAATGATTGTTGTAGTTAGAAATATTAAATTATACCTTTATTGCCCTGTCTTAAACAAGCTCTGTGAACTTGTTTGTCATTTCACTGACTTAACCACATGTTTGATGCTCTTTCTAAGATCAGCCAAATTTTTCATTACAGTTTGCTTTGTTATTATGCATTGTCTCATCAATGTACCACTTTAGGCATTCTTAGCGTTCAAAGTCTTATGGTGAACAATGACTAGACATAATACTCAGTGTCTAAAAGATTCTGTGTATCCCAATCAAATGTGATATAATATCTGATATGACTCACATAAAAAAATAAGTTAAACACATATACAGCAAAATAAAATATATATCCCATAATGAGATATCCTCTAATTTGTGAACCATTACCTTAGGAGTACACGGATTCCTTTCTCGTCTCGTTCATGATGACTGAAAGAACACAAGAATACAAGCAAATCAACATAGCAGACCAAAATAGGTTTTCTCTGCAGGGTGTCTGGACTTAGGTCTTAAAGATAGGGTGAGAAGCTCGGTGATCCAGGAGTAGAGCTACTCCTCCTCGTTAAGAGGAGCCAGTTGGAGGTGGCTGGGGAGAGGGAGGTCTGGGCCTCAATGCTTAGGTTGCTGCCCCCACGACCCGAACCCCAGACAAGCGAAAGATAATGAATGGATAGATAGTTTAAGAGTAAAGAACTGTACAATACATATATACTGGTCACAAAAATTAGGGGATATTACATTTCGTAAAAGCAGTATATATTGTATGTATATGTAACTGTAAAGAACTTAGGTGTTACATTTGATTCTGATCTCTCCCTTGACGTGCACATTAACACAAGAATTGCTTTCTTTCAGTTACATAACATTGCTAAACTTGTAAAGAAATATTCTTTCCTTTCAAGATGCTGAGAAACTAGTTCATGCATTTATAACATCAAGACTGGATTTACTGTAACGCTCTACTCACTGGATGTTCTAGTAAATCTCTAAATAAACTACAACTAGTGCAGAATGCTGCAGCTCAAGTTCTAACTAGAACTAAGAAATTTGATCATATCAGTCCTGTTCTGTTGTCTCTACACTGGTTACCAATTAAATTCCGCATTGATTATAAACTTCTTCTTGCAATGTACAAACCGGATTCCGAAAAAGTTGGGACACTAAAGAAATTGTGAATAATAACTGAATGCAATGATGTGGAGGTGCCAACATCTATCATTTAATTCAGAATAGAACACAAATCACATATCAAAAGTTTAAACTGAGAGAATGTATCATTTTACAGGAAAAATATGTTGTTTTCAAATTTCATGGCGTCAACAAATCCCCAAAGAAGTTGGGACAAGGCCATTTTTACCACTGTGTGGCATCCCCCCTTCTCCTCACAACACACAACAGACGTCTGGGGACAGAGGAAGTTTAAAAATAGGAATGCTCTCCCAATTATGTCTAATACAGGCCTCTAACTGTTCAATCGTCTTGGTCCTTCTTTGTTGCACCTTCCTCTTTATGATGCGCCAAATGTTCTCTATAGGTGAAAGATCTGGACTGCAAGCTGGTCATTTCAGTACCCGGATCCTTCTCCTACGTAGCCATAATGTTGTGATTGCTGCAGAATGTTGGTCTGGCATTATCTTGTTGAAAAATGCAGGGTCTTCCCTGAAAGAGATGACGTCTAGATGGGAGCATGTGTTGTTCTAGAACCTGAACATGGTTCTCTGCATTAATGGTGCCTTTCCAGATATGCAAGCTGCCCATGCCACAAGCACTCATGCAACCCCATACCATCAGTGATGCAGGCTTCTGAACGGAGCAAGGATAGTACCAGAAAGACCAGTGCAGGCTAGAGTATCAAGGTGTATTATGGCTAACTGAATCGAAGACTGCCATGGGGCCGAAAAGAGGGAGCAGGGAGACCAGTCCTTCATCAGTCACATGCAACAGGTCATTTAGAATAAATGAAAAGGCCATTTCAGTACTCAGGCTGTATGTTTGTAGATAGTCATGTAATTGAGAAGCAACCACACACTCTGGGATTTTAGATAGAAATCGTAGCTGGGATATGGGACGATCATTTTCAAGCAGTGTGGCATCAAAGAGAAGGTATTTTTTAGTACAGGAGTGACAGCAGCAGTTTTCAGCATCATAGGAACATTACCAGATGAAAGTGAAAGGTTCAATATATGGCAGATAAGGTTGTGGCAAAAAGAATTAGTTACAAAACAAACACTAGAAAACCAACATGTTAAACTTTGCTTTGAAAATGCTTGACTGTAGAGCCCTACATGCTAGCTGGCTAGCTGGTTTCTACATTTACAAAATCCTCAAAATCTGGAATCTTCTTATTTTCTCACATTTAAAAATAAATAGAAGTCTTTATGTAGATTCTATGACTTATAAAGACTACAATATAATAAAGACTTTTAGCCTATATATAAATTAATGCACCATTTATAATAAATAAATAATACATAACAAATGTAATATGTAATAAATAATACATTTGACTAAATATATAATGAAAATAGGAAGAGTTTTTAATCCAGGACTTAAAATTCAGGCCAGTCGTCCTGAATTTCTTTTTCAGCCAACAAGTTTCATTCTAGTGCATTACTAATAAATATTTTTGTCTTCTTCTCTTTGTTTTATAGACTGCATACCGTATACCACAGAACTTAATATACAGCCTGTAGTTCTACTCTGCACAAACAAAAAGCTACACACAAATGAAAGGATATTTGGATATCTATGTATTTAAATATTTGAACTTTGAATAACCATTATGAACTTGCTCAGGTACAATCATACATCTTCCAAATCCTAATTAGAGTGATCAGGCGTTCCCTGTTGTTCACAAGTTTGCACACACTGCAGCAGGAATCTTGACCCACTCCTCCATAGAGATCACCAAGAAAGCAACAACTGGAACCAAGAACTGTTGCCTGTTGTCCTATTGCCCATCCCAGCCTTGCACAGATCTACAATTTTATCTCTGATGTCCTTAAACAGCTACAAGTGCATGGTGGAGAAGTTGGATTGTGATTGATTGAGTTCAAGCAGATATAATTAATACAGGTAATGAGTACAGAAGAGGAGACTTCTTAAAGATAAACTAACAGGTCTGTAAGAACCAGAATTCTTGTTGGTTGGTGATTAGGCCAGCACCCTTGCCCTTCACGCAATGAAATCCCTCCAAATTTCTTACATTGTTTAAATCTATTATGCAATGTATATTAAGAAATATCCAAATCCCTTCCAATCTTTGTTAGAAAATATTTCAATATTTTTCCTATGCATTTGGTTGATAAACTTGAGATCATCTGTTCACCTTTGTCCTTAATGACCTCTTTTTGGATACTTGACTTTCTTGGATGCTGCTTTTGTACCAAATCAAGATTACAATCACCCTGTTTGAAATCAGATCACTGGTTTGCATTCACAAATATCTCAGATTCATAGTGTGTGCAATGAAAAAAAATGTCCATCTGGATTCAGAAAGCAACCTGGGAGGTGTAGCTAATTCCTACTTTTCTCATTTCTTCTTTGACTCCGTGTTTGGTAAATCAGACTTGACGAAACATACTGTGTGACTCACTAGGCTACATTAAAAGTTTATGCAGGAGCTTGTTCTCGTAATAATAGAGTTTCCGACACTGTTATTGGATGTCTTAGCATGCTTTCTGACTTAGATTTTTTGCGTTGATGTGGATTTTGTACAGTGGTTTGCATTTTTTGTACCCAACTCTGCTGTCTAAACTACAGCCTGCAGAAAATAGGCAAAACCTTTTCAAATAGGGGTCTGGTGTTGTTTCATCATAGTGGCGTTTGCTTGCGGGACTGTGGTGGCCTAGCAGTTAAGGTACTGGACTCTGGACCTGAATTAACCTGATGGTCCTGGGTTCAAATCCCACCTCTGCCAAGCTGCCACAGTTGGGTCCTTAAGCAAGACCCTTAATCCGCCATTGATTTAATTGTAAAACAGTATGAGTTGTAAGTCACTCTGGATAAGGGCGTCTGCTAAAATGCTGTAAATGTAATGTAAATGATTGCAACAAATTTTACACAATATGTTCAGACGTGTAGTAATGTTGTGATCTAAAAAGCAAAAATCCCATATGAGGAAAACATAAAAGTATTGCAGCATTGTTAGTTTTCTTGGGCAGCTTAGATGAACATTTACAAATTTCAGTGACTTATTTTACGTCTTTAGTTAATATTATATGTTGTGTGTCAGGGTTAAAGCTATTATAAAGAGCTTCTTGTAAAAGCTCCTTTATTTCATCTCCTTCGTTTTATCCACACTGATATGAGCCTAGCACAATTCTCAGCTCTCATAGATTATTGCCTTATTCCCTGTGAGTACTCACAATGCACGGACTTTATAGTGTGCCTCTGTTCTTCCAGGCTAAAGTACAATGTATGACTTTCATTGTTCAGAAGCTGAAAATTTCCATCTCAGTTTTCTCTAACGCTACAAAGTAAAAAAAAATCATGTAGCACAATCATTACAGGAAACTCCATCAGCAACAGCTGCTAGTCTTAGAATTGTAGCATAGCTGCTAGACGTGGGACTTTTCTGTCTCGGTCACGTCACGAGTTCTATATTCTTACTAGCACAAATGTTTCGATTTGAGATATATAATAATAAAAAAAGTATGAAATTTCAGGGAAAACACAAAATTGTCTAGGTGTCCCCAAACTTTTGAACGGTAGTGTAATATGAGTAAATAGTTTGACGTTACACTTTGTGTTTGTTTTCACGCACCAATCCGGCATAAGCACTTTAAACGTAGAATTAATAGCATAATAAAGCACCGAATCGAAATCGTTTGACGCACTTGGAGGTGTGTTTTCAAAACATTCATCAAACATAAACCGATGCTAAAGATTAAAAGAGTAAAAATCATCTACGTATAAGAAAAAAAACCCCACTTTATAGCCAAAGAGTCTACAGACAACAACAGCTGTAACAAATCACATGAACTTACAGGACTTACCTATGTAGAGGCTTTTTCTCATCAATCCTCAAATCCTCAGTATAGTTCAAATAGAACTAAAAATAAAGTAAAGTATTTCTGTTCGCTCTATGGCATTAAATCTACTGTTAAATGCGGTGTATAAAAGTTGGTACAAAACTAAAAGGTTCTGGTCGTCCACAAATGTATGACTTTCAATAGCAGAAATTTCATTTAGATTTAATTAAACACGTGTTTTATCGCCAAAACTCGACTTTACCTTCTTAAGCTAAGCAATAGTGCTAACTAGCTAAATGCTGCTACATTCCACTAGTATTTGTATTATGCAAGAATCGACTTCCTCTTTCGATTTCCCCTAGCTGCCTCTTTTCATTACTGCATCTCTGCTTCAGCTTCTGTCGTACAAAAATCGCTTTGGCATTTAGTTCATAACTCACATAGTTCATTATTATTAAAAACAAAAGCCCAGAAAGTGACTGATACGAACGATTAGCGCATACATTGATGAAAAATACACAAAGAATTTATAAATAAATGAACAGAGCACTAAATTGAACCTTCCGCACAATTTGTAACTTGTTGGTTTAAATTGCTTTTATTTTACATTTTTTACAGTTTGGTATTTTAAGTATTCAGACCCCTTTTAAATGTATCACTTTGTTTCATTGCAGCCATTTGATTAAATCAAAAAAGTTTATTTTATTTCTTATTAATGTACACTCAGAATCCCATCCTGACAGAAAAAAAACAGACATGTAGAATTTGTTTGCTAATTTATTAAAAAAGAAAAACGGAAATATCACATGGTCATAAGTATTCAGACCCTTTGTTCAGTATTTAGTAGAATCACCCTTATGAGCTAGTACAGCCATGAGTCTTCTTGGGGATGAT
>JAVSBV010000043.1:3848710-3883732 GCA_033117975.1 Parotocinclus spilosoma | reverse complement strand
ACCTACCTACCCTCCCTTCATTTTGGAGTCTCCTCTCTCCACCTCGTCTTTATCTAATCCTTATTATAGCTCCCCTTTGTATTCTCCCTGTCTCTGCTCTTCTCCATCTCCCTAATCAGAGTTTGAGAGGTGTGAAAATAAGAGATAAGAGAGCAGACTCACCTGCACTATTGTGACTGACACACAATACTTTGTAGATTTGATTGCTTGGATGTTACTTTGAGATATGGGTTTGAAGAGAGACTTTTCTTTACTGGTAAACAATAATAAATAGTGTTAGTTAGTATTAGTTCTTAGGCACATGGGAGTAATACTACACTGAATAGCAAGTGGGTGTTTACACATGTACATGATAAATAAACAGCTGCAAAATTAAAAAACGGAAAGCAATAGAATAGAATAGCTTTATTGTCACTGAAATAAACATTGTTAAAAACAGTGAAATGCAGTTTAGCATCCTTACTGAGGCAGCGATTGGAAACAAACTGGACATGTGAAAAGCAAGTACAGGTCAAACATTCATCATTCTTCATCAATCATTTCATCCACTTCAGGAATATTTTTCCAAAGTAAAGAAAAATTTTGTAATAGACAATATATAGACTCTTTCCCACCAAACAGTTATAGGAGCTCATTTGTTTCAGGGCCTTTTTGGTTTCGCAGTCCTACCACCAGTGAAAATACTGCATGAGGCAGAAGTGAAGTAGACCAGACAAATTTTGCTTTGACGACTCAAAAGGTTGTTGTACCTTCCCCTTTACATATAGGCTTAGTAAAGCCTGAACTTAGTCAGTTGGTGTGCCCATTTGTTTTTACAATCTTTAGCACAAACATCTGTTATATGGCTCCCAGTGTACAAGTTTTTTAAATAGCTGTTGCTCTTAACATTGGTACTTGCGTCTGGACCAATATCTGTACACTTGCGTCACTACGTCTGGACTTATTGCTCTACCCTTACATCTGGATCAATCAGCACATACTTTAGAAGTACATCACTCTCAGGTCCTGCAGAATGAACATATGACACGGGGGCCACTTTCTCCAAGCATTTTCAGAACTGTGGTCTGAACATTGGTTCATGTGATTATGACATGCTGGTTAACCTTAATCTTCAAGCTTACTATTTGCATGACATAAACAATCAATGCCAAAAAGAATCAGTAGCTTAACAACATTTGACCATCTTAAAAGTCCAATCTCAAATTGATCAAGCCTAAGACTCCATAAGACTATAATATGGGAACTTCTGGATCAGAAGGTCCAAGGTTCAAATCCCACCTCTGCCAAGCTGCCACAGTTGGGTCCTTGAGCAAGGCTCTTAACCCACAATTGCTTGGATTGTAAGATTGTATCAGTTGTAAGTCGCTCTGGATAAGGGCGTCTGCTAAATGACATAAATGTAAATAATCTGATAATAAAATATATAATATTTGTAATATGTAATGTGTAATGAATAATATTAATGGTAAGTGATTTTTTTTTTCATTTTCTTGTTACTCTTGTACGATAAAAAGAAAGCCACTTAGCCATTCCCAGTTTTGGTCTTGACTTAGACTTGGCTCTAACAGTCTTGACTACAACACTACTACAACTACCACAGATGGGATCAGAATATGGTCGTGCTTTCAAGCACCTCTGCTTTATTATAGCTACTTTATTATTTTGCCACTGAACTTGGCCTTTCTGTTGCAAATGTTAACGTTTCTGTGATATTTCTCCATTATGCATATGTTTTCACTACCTGTTTTTTATGTGCATGATATCACACTATATCACGTTAGCCACACAATTCAAGTAAATAAAATGATCTGTTAGGCACATGGTGTTCCAATACTTCCTGCTCTTTGTAGAGAAGTGATACTCATGCAAAAAAAGTACTGTTTACACAGAAACCTTTCAGAGCACAGACTTGTAAAGCACCACACAGTAGTTAAAACCATTCAAACCCGACATGGTCTTGTGAGTGGAGGCCGTTCACACATTCTTTGCATCCATTACTTACATCGCACATCCATATGGAGACTAAGGGTCAAGTAACAACATGCAAGACACAATCTACAATGGCATTCTGAATGAAAAAGCCAAGTCAATTCACTCCTCCTTCTGTGTGCATGTCCTAACACGTGCAAGGCAGTGCATTTGAGCACACAATTGCGTTAGACTGGTGTAAGGTGAAGTTATTTGGAGCTAACTTCTCACTTGACCTGTCTTTTTCAGCGGATTGTTTGAAAGATTTCCAATCAAAACAAATGTTTGATGCCTGCTTCCTGATCACATGACATGTGTCACCAATGCCCAGATGTCGGGTAGTGTGTCTGTCACGTGTACAGCAATAGTGCACACAACTCTCACCCATTATTTAGAAATAAAAAATTGGAAATGATTTACAAACGCCCTAGAACGCACCAATGATGAAACCTTTTATTAACTGAACACATTATGGATATATTAATCCAGAATGATTCAGTAATTACTGGTAAATTAAATTGTTTGAGTTGTGCTGAATTAGTGATCAATCAAAAGATTCCTCTTTATTTCAAATTATTTTGTCTGTACTGGTACTTCGCTGTAAGATGAAGGTTTCCCCACCACAAGAAGCACTGAGATTCAGGATTTAGTTACCAGCTATGATGAGGTTCTGTGGTCTCAAGATGCCAAAATGTTATTTGTTTTTCTAACACCAGAGACACCCCCCCCCCCGCTCCCTTACATTCAGGTTTGACCTTGGTAGTGTTTCATAGTCTGTGTGTATGCTACTCCAAACAACCTCCTGTCTCACCAGGGCTAGACTCCCAAGTATCAGTGCTCCCCTGAATGGGAGTCTGGTGTATCACATGACGCTGATCAGGGTTGTTCCCACATTACACTCGTCTGTAATTTTTTCTATGGGATTGGGCATTGTTTTCAACATAGTCATTGTTTTTCTATATATATGCATAAGGTGCAGTACAGCAGTATTGTCCCAGCAATCTGCTAATGACTGGAAAATGAATGGCTGTGTCATAATTGGTGAATTTATCAACTTTATCATTATGATAATTAGCAGTACAGAAGACAGTGGCAGTGTATATCTTAGGTCTAAAGTTTACAAAAGTTGTTTGTCTCTATCGACTGCTTGAATTGTCTTTCACAATGTAGCTGGTGCCACCCCATCTGTTGCTTGTCTTGTCTTAGGACACCTTCTTGCAGAATGATTCCAGTAAGGGTTACTGTGTGTTTTTGTGTTACTACTTTGGCTGGTTTAAGACATATGTCTCTCAATGTTTGCCATAGGCTTCATATTCAGCATATTCACCGGTTAGCCTGCAAATGGTTAACTAAGTTAGTTGTTGAGCTGTCTTTAACAACAAACTATTTCAGATAGACCCAATGAAATCTAATGACATAGACTGCAATGCTGGTGGTGTTTGTATTTTGTCTCTCAACAGTTTGTTCACTCATTTTTAACTTCAGTCAGACACTTTTAGGTGGAACGTTAGCTTGATTTGTGGCACTCACTTCATAGCCTGTCCTACCTGACTATATGGTTTGGTAAATATGTGGACTCTTAGGGCGTGTTTTTAACTGTTTATTGTAAGGCTGGTGGGATACTCGATAATGCCAGCTCACACATCGTACAAGTTACCATAGGCATGGCACCAGTCCATCACAGGGCAACTGCAAGCACGCACGCTAACACTTTAGAGACACTAGTTGATCTAAAGCGTCCCTGGAATGTGGAATGGCTCACGCCCTTGGGGTTGTATCTTTGTTGCTTGAAACTCTTGTGGTTAGTCTTGTTCTCAGAATTACTACAGCAACGAAAGGCAGTGACGTCTATGGCAGGGCGTTGATTCAGGTTCTGTCCTTGGCAGGAACCCAAATTGTGTTGATGATCTGTTTCTTGCTCAGACAGACAAATGCAGAGTTCAGTGATCAGTGCCTTTAGCTGTACTTACTTATTTGCCCTGAATTACTGTGACAGTGGGTGAGCTGTGGTCACTCCCTGCCCTACCCTGCGGTTTAAACCCCCGGTAGAGTCTGTGTGTGTGAAAGAGAGAAATGCTTTCCCACGCTCATTCACTTACCAGATAGGAAAGCAGCCAAACTATAATGTGATCAGTAGGATCGCTTCAATGGGTATCTCCTTACATGCTTTAATTCAGCACGAGGAAGAGGGAGGTCTTTTGGAACCGGCAGTCATGCGTAAAGTGTGTGCCTTAGTAACGTGCTGTAACTGGACCGTGGCTTCCGATCTCGGCACAGCTTTTCTCTTACTTTGGTATTAGGACGCAAACTTTGAAGGCAAACATTTCGGCCCTGGTAGTAAAGTGCCAAACTGTACGCTGGAAGTCAGTCTACCTAGAGGAGGTGAGAGGAGAAACGAGAGAGAGAGAGTCGCTGGGAAAGAGGGGGGAGGAGAGTTTAGTGGAGGGAAGGGGGAGGGTGGAGCGTTATCAGGAGTAAGTGAGCGAGGGAAACACTCCAGCACACCCCTCTAAGAGATCTCACCGGATAGACTACTATTCTGCTCTACTGTACTCACATGGTTGGGAGAGAAATTGAGTGGAGGTAGGAATACAGGAATACAGTACCTGCCCACTTTCGATTGTACAGTTTTTACCCATACAGAGGGAGACCTAAACAGAGCTGGGAGTCTCTGAAGAGACAGATCTGCTGAAGAAAAGAGGAGCAGCTTCTTTCCAGACTTTCAAAGGTACTGAATGAATCTTCATGTCTTTTAGCAGCCATTTGAAGCTTCCTTACAATAGTCCATTCGCTTTTGTTGCACTGTGTATGTGAGTGAGGACAGGAGACTAGACCCCACACGATGTAAGTTGTGAGACTGTTTCACATTGTTCTGCAGCTTCTCCACAAGTGGCTTTGTTGGACAACTGGTGGCTTTGCTTTGTGCTTGTGTGTGCTTGTGCCTGGGATTGTTTTGGGATTTGGGTGGGGGGGGCTCTGAAAGCAAATGGTTTTGTGGTTGTGAAGCCCTTAAATCCCCATGAAGGTGCCAGGAAGGTGAGAAAGGGGGAAGGCCAGGCTTGTTTTATGTTATGTTAAAGTTGATGTTACAAAATATGGCGTAAATACTGAAGACTCACTTTTCTGGGTTTTACTGAAAATGTTTTCAACCCCTTTTCAGATTAACTTTATTCAATAGACTGTAACTATGAAAAACACCAATGATACTCATGATACTTGGAAAGCCTTTGTGATATCTTTCCCATACACAGTGTTTACCTTTAGTCCTAGCATCTCTCTGTTGAGATCATGCTCAATATCTCGCCTGTGAATTGCTGTGACAGTCTGCCAGGAATTTTCTCTTTGGCCTTTGTTCATGCTTAACCTTTACCAGTAAATAACCCATAATTTCCAGTTTTAAAATACACGCTTCAAAGTGGGTAGATTTACTCTCTCGCCCAATTCGAGGCTAATTTATTCCATCATCCTGCAAGTTGTGACATCACAAATCTCCATTGTTGATGTGAACCTCCACGAGCTTGGCTGTGCAGCCTTGTTACACACTTGGCCATGCATTTTTGTTATACGCTAGCTCTAAATTGACCTTCTGTCTCAGTGTCATAGGAGGATGAGCAATGGGAAGAATGGCTAGCATCACTAGTTCAGCTACACGTTTAAAAATGATTAAGAGCCAATAATAATAAACAAGTAGATCATTAAGAGCTCATGCAGTGCTCCACTTGAAACTTCCATCAGAGTCACAGTGTATGAAAGAAAAGTCAGAAAGATGAGGTTGTACAGAAGGAAATGAAGCTGGGGGAATCGGTGGGTAGTGTGTAGGAAGGAAAGATGGGAGAGACAATGCTCAGTAAAGGAAATGAAGACTCAGCGAGGGGGAAAAAGAGACAGTCATATGAGGAAGATCATATGAAGGCAGACAGAGAGAAACAGAGATGCAGCTATGCTCATGATGGGTCATGAGGTCAATGCTGTCAGTCTTAAGCGTGTAGCCTCACTTCAGGCATCCAGGGAAAGAGACAGATGTTCTAGATAACATGCTTGGAACCTTGTCTGTGTTTCATTGATGTATTTGTAGTTTGCTTTAGCTTCTCATGCACAGTAATGGTTATAGCTGTTGGTGTGAACTGCTTTTATGTTTATTACAGCTTTATGACTGCTCCTCGCTACTGTCATGTGTTGCCATAAAGATGCCATTATAAAGTCATTTGAAGTGCATTGTGTGTATAAAGAGACAGTAAGAGTGATGGACTACAACCATTACGACTCTAAGAGGGAAAATAATATTTTATTAGGGCTGAATAACATTGTGACACAATGTTGATACAATTGTATATTAGCATCCTGGTGTATTGTTGGGAGTCAGTGTGTTTAAAGCACAATTGTTACTAAAACAAGCATTGAATTGGATTTCAAAATAAACTTTGTTTCAATTAATTCATTTGGTGATGAAATCATCAATGATTTGGACTGAGTTACTATTATTGTGTCTACTGATGTTTTTTTAATCAACCATAAAGACACAGAGGGAGAAATGTCATTTCTTATTAGATTTGGGTTTTGTTGCACTGAATTTGCAGTAAATTAACGTCATGCTGGAATATTTTGAATATCACCAGATGTTTCGATTCTTTATTTCTCTCTCCTTTTTTATTTAATTCAAAATATACAAATTAGCCATAACTATAAACCTACCTTCCTAATATCGTGTAGCTTCCCTTCAGGCCACCAAAGCTCTGACTCTGAGACATGGATTCCAAAAGGACCTCTGAATGTGTCCTCAGGTATGTGGCACAAAGCAAATCATTTAAGACCTGTAAGTTATGAGTTGGTGCCTTAACTTTGTTTGTCCAGCATATCCCACCGATGCCTGATTAGGATTGAGATTATGGGGGGATTTGGTGGTCATGTGAAAGCCATGAGTGCTTTGTCAGTTTTTCAACTTTTTGATTATTGTTTAACTGTCAGTTATCCTCAGATATTCTATTAAATAACTTTCCATGCATGGTTGCATATTTATTTACAAAACATAGGTACAATTTGAAACATTAGTAAATCATTAGACAAAACATAGTCTTTTCAAAATGTATTCTAGTATTCTGATATATTGTTTGTTATGACCCGTCTCTTAGCCCTACTCATCTATAGCATTATTTACGTCTTTTCTTTTGTCTTTCAAATGCTTAGTAATGGCTGTGACAGGAAGTCTCTGACCATAAGCATCAACATTGTGGGTGTGAACTACTCTTCTTTTGATGACAGACACGTTTATGGCTGCTGTCTCTCACCTGGGGGTCTTAGGTCCCATTATAACATATCCAATGGTTGTAGAAGAGAGTTTTCAAGATGCTAGATGACACGACGTGAAAAAAAGCAAACCCATAACATCTGATTGCCTTTCCAGTAAAGTGAAACTGAGAGGAGCGTAAGAGATAGAACAAAAATGCACGTGGCGATACAGCCATCGTGATAAACAAACAAAAGGTAAGACACACGAGCACGTGAATTGTAACAAACACAAAAAGTGCTATACTCCGAACCCTAGTTGCGCTTTGTTCTTACGCTCCACTTTTTGAATGGAATAGCTCAGAGTGCAGCATGGTGGAGAGAAGCCAACCCAAACAAAGACCTGCTCCCTTTTCTCTTATGAGCAGAGTTACCAACACAATGAGCCCGAAGTGTGTGTGTGTGTACTGCTGACTCTGGTTTCTGTGTTGCGATGTGTTTGTGAAGCTGCTTTTAAAAGTGTGTGTCTGCTCTTTATCATATTCTGGTTCCCCTGGTGCTATCTCTCTCTCTCTCTCTCTCTCTCTCTCTCTCTCTCTCTTGCGCACACACACACACACACACTCCAAAAGGAATATTACTCTCAGCAGATGTACTCCTTTCCTCCATCTGAAACAGGACTGTTGACCTTATCAGCTCTTTTTATCGCAATCACAGTTCATTGTGGCTATACGTGGCGGTTTGATTAAAATTTAAAACCCATTTTTTCAAACAGAGACTGTGTTAGGCTGTACCTTTAGTGCTTAAGTGACTAACACACCATGAGCGATACGGTTAAATGGTTAAAGGCAAATGTTTTTGACAGAGTGAAATGGATGAACGTTGACATTTAATGTCATGTGGTTAATTTGGGAGCATATGTATATGTTGGCATGTACATTGAACTAACTCAGGGCAGTTTGGGGATTTCATTAGGCTGTGTAAAAAGAAATGGTAGCTGACCCAAAATCCTCAACCCTCAACCATTAATAACTTAGTATTTCACTTTTTCATATTTAAGCCTATGGAGTTTTCTGGTTGTAGCTCTCGTTTTGTTGTTTTAAGAGGATTTGTGTGTTTGAAACTACACAGTTTGAAATAAGACCACCAACAGTGTGGTTACTCATCCTATTCAGTATGATAGTTTGTGGTTTGAGGTAAAACCAGGCTTTTTCTCTGAACTGGCTGTTTATATGCATGCAGATCTGGTTAAGAGCTAAATATGATCTGAATAACCCCTTTACTGAGCACATCATTTCATCGTATTACTCAAAACAGCCTTGCTCTGTGACTTGATTTACTGTTTACATAGACACTTAAATATCCAAGTCAATGAGTGTGTTTACATGTACTTAATAATCGGATCATAATCAAATGTCTGCAGTTATCTGATGATTCATGTGGTCATACTTACAGCATACTCAGCTCTAGAGTAAAACAGTTGATAAAGAGAGCTGGATTTTATTTCTCAGTGCATTTATACCAGTTACCTGATTGCAGTTTTTCTCAGTTTGTGCATACAGGTAAGTTTGTTCTCAAGACATGCCTTTATTTGGACTCTCTTTCCATTGTCCTGTGGGATTACTTACTCTTGCGGGATCTGGCAACAACGAAATACATATGGAAACATGCAATATATACTCAAAAAAATTAAGCATTCAAAATTTTATGGTACCACTTGAAGTTTACGTTACATCTATTGTATAAGATTGTTGCAAAGTAGAAATCGGATTTTGTCTGCAGGCCGAAAAGGTTTCCTGTTACATGAGCATGTATACTCGTTAAACGGATTACTGGTAAAAAATTGTATTTTCTGCATTTATCAGATTATTAAGTGCATGCAAACAAACTTAATGAGGTTACTCATCCTGCTCACTAAGATAGTTTGTGGTTTAAGATTAAAGCAGGCTTTGTCTGAACTGGTTGTTTCCACAAATGCAGATCTGAGAAAGAGCGAAATAACTCAGTTAATGGTCTCATTATCTTATCAGATTCCAAGTAACTGAGGAACTCTGAGTGCTGTTCTCTATACATTGACCAATACATGTGCAGGTACCTTTTTATGAAAGACTAATGTGTGTGTGTGTGTTCAGTCAGTGTAAGGGAGACAAACAGTGGCTCCGCTGTGAGTATGTAGGCAGCCTAAAGCGACTTTGAGGGGGAGGGGGTGTTGAGGTGGGGGTGGAAAAACCGTGTGTGTGTGTGTGTGTGTGTCCAGGCAAACAGCATTGAGTGCACCCCAGGTGTCTCTGTGTAAAAGAGTGAGTCTATAGAGTGACCCAGTTTTTCACATTGTTTATATGTCACAGTCAGACATCATACCTTTGTCTGACCCAAAGTAATGGATACACAAAGATAAGCTTCTAACCTTATAGATCAGATTTATGATGTTACACTGTTAGCACTGGGGCGATCAACTCCTGAATAATGTGCCACTTTATTATCATATGGAGCTCAAATGAAGCCCGTCATTCATCTGCAGGAGTAGATGAGCTGCACGTGTTCTGGTCTTCCTGACCTCCCCTGCTGTTTCTTCTTTTCTTAAGCTAATGTGTGTCTTCCTAATTCGCCGTGTCCCCCCGCCTTAGTATTAGCATAGGACTGTATTGCTGTTTAAGTAAAGCTGCCTAGAGGGGGAAAGGAGGTGGAGTGGTTTGTGGGGTTGGGGTGCGTTTTCTGAAGGAACGACATCTGACAGCTGAAAAGACCCACAAATTTGTTCTCTCAATCTTTCTGTGTGATTTATAATTAACGCGGACCCTCTCTGGATTCCGGCTGCACTCTCTGGTGCAATCCATCTCGTATTGTACAGATTTGACATTTGAAGTATATGCATATTCCCACAGGTGACTTTTGAAAAATATATTGCTTGTGCAGGTGTGGGTGAGAGCATGACTCAGTACTGTTATACTTAGCCAGCAATGTGCAAAGCCATTTGTCTGGTTTTACTGGCCTCTAAAAGGTGCTGCATTCCATCATGGCAAATATGTTATGAAAAAGCGCTAGGTGAATGCCCAACACAAACAATGCGACGCTGTAGTGTGACTCTTCGATTAGTGCACTATTTCAGGTATCTATGACTCAGTTTTTGCCACACAGACAGTTATATATACACAAGTAAGCAATGTTTAATGACAATTTGATCAATTTTTTTCAATCTTTATTTTAATGACCTTAACACTTATAACACAAAAGAAAACTTTAGACTTTGGATAAACGACTAATCAGTGCATTCAACCTCAACAGTCAGTCAACACTGTGGATATCCTACAGCAGAGGGGGGAGTTTAAGAACAGGAAGTCCATCAATACGGTGTCTAACTAACTTACCAGTTGGGCGCTTGCTTGCGCGTTAGCTCACTTTTGGACTAGAGACTGTTCTAACTTTGATGATATGTTTAGAGAGTTTTTAGGGCTATGTGTCTGTCCTATTGTATTTAGTACTGTTTTGTTTGCCACCCACTACCAACATATTTGCTCTAACTTACAACTATATAACCTGGTTCACTGTAATTCACATTCGTTTGGCCTCTGTTTCATCTTCCGAAAAAGGCTTCTGTTCGTAATGTCTAACAGTACATTTTTGGCTTTCATCAAGCAAAATCATCGGTTGTTTAAATTACTCATCAGTCGCATATGTTTTCAGTGACATCTTGGAATTTGTATGTTTATTTAATATATGTACCATTTATGTATCTTAAAGAATGCATATGTCTGTATCATTTGCATGCAGATGTGCCCCCAAGGACTTACCACTGAGGACTCAATAGCTCAAATCTTATATATTATTTAATATAATTGTTATTATTATTTTATCTTTACTATTAATACAAACTTAACTATTTCAGTTAACATCTAGGCCACCCAAAGAGGATGGATCCCTTTTGGAGTCTTGATTCTCCCAAGGTTTCTTCCTTCCACATTTGGGGAGTTTTTCCTTTTCATTGTTGTTCTCCGCTTGCTCAATTTGGGGTTGACCTTTTAAGATAATATAATATTGTAAAGCTGATTTGAGACAATGCACCATTATAAAAAGCACTATATAAATACATTTGACTTGACTTGATGATACCCGTGATCTGTTTATAAAAGCATATCTGTCATAATAATAAATACAATAATAATAATATAATACAATATCGTTATATTGAACACCCCTATTTAGAACCCAGGATGAACCAAAAGATAGTCGTTGTTGGACAACATCTATGGAGGGGTCAAGTTGTAGACTTGTAAACATGATGAAAAATTTTTACATACCATTTGTATGGTATGGAGTACACTTATACATCTTCTTATCCCCAGTAGATGATAGAACCAGTCTAAATGCTGTCTGGTTTGCTAAACAACACTAAGCTTCTAACAATCATAATTATAACTAATTCAAGAACAAGGTTTAATTTTGTTAAGCGTGCTAGCTGTCACTGTTGGGAACTTCAACAATTGAACCTGTAAAATTGTATGAGCTGTAAGGTACTCTGTATATGATATGCCAAATTTAACATTGGAAGCATGGATGGCCATGACTACCCCAAACCCCAGTTTTGCATGATTTGCATATTATTAGTGATTATTATATGGAAATGTTTTTTTTTAGCAGTACAGAAACATGTGTATGCATTGTTTATCCATTTACTACAATCAGTTATAAAAGCGTTTTATTAGTTGTCACATAGTGTTACAGTGCTTACATAATGCATTCCATAACAATGATCTCAGGTCAGTAAGTAACTGCTGAGGTTCTGTGCCTGTTCCTTCTAATCAGCTGATAACATGAGACCTGCAGACATGTGGCACAGCTGCAGACAAGCCCATGGCTCATTCTTTCACATGTTCTAGATGTTTTTACAGTTGGGTGGCAGAGGTTAAGGAATACAGTGAGAGACAGATGGAGGAAGCAGACAGTATGAAGTTTGTTTATACAGTAAGCGTGTGCAGGGGGAAGGGTGATGATGGGGTTTGAAGAAGGCCTTTCCACTCTGTTACCTCCATGCACAAGGGAATAGGATAACATTATACCACTTAAATGGAGCAGTATTTTGTGAAACCCCTTGGCCCTTGTTGTTTCATGGTAGGGGTGAGCGAGGGGTGGCACAAATATAGCACACCTGAATGCGGGAAGATTCTTATACAAATAAGGTATATACTTGTGACTACAGTGATGCAGTGGTTGAGGTATATGAAATTGGGGTTCAAGTCCCAGTACTGTCCAGCTGCCACTGGTGAACATTTAAGCAAAGTCCTTAAACCCACAGAAGATAATATTAAACAAAATAATATCAGTTATATGTCCCTCTGGATAAGGTTGGTAAAGATTGCCGGTTAATCTCTGAGAGATACCTGTATGTTTTATCTGTTTGGGTTTTTTTCATGCACCTAGGGTTTCTTTCACCGTGACGTTTTGGCGTTTAGTGACGTTAAGCATAATGTTTATACTGGGTTTTTCAGATTGTGATGTCAGATCATCGAGACGGTGATGTAGGTTTGATTCAGGTAGGACACACTCCTATTGCAAGCACATGTGCTGCTTTTGTTGAGGTTTGTTATGTACAAGTGGCTCATACTGATAACGGACCTAGCAGTGTTGTGTGATCTGTAGAACTGGGACTGGGACACAAAATCACCCACGGCACTCGGTCTGTGTCTTTTCTGGCAAACGTGCCATGAAGTCAGGCTACCTCATTACACATTTCAGTAAAATCCCCCTTTGCTTCCTAAGGCAAGAGGCAGACAGTCCTGACAGGTTCATGTTTTGGAATATAAAGTGGACGTACTCTAGAGATTCTTGGATAGATAGATTTTAATATTATCTTTTCTAATCTGAAAATTACAGGGCTGCACCATTTTCAATGTGTTTGTCATTTTTATTACTAAACTATTATCTTCTCGACTCTCTTTGTGCTCACCGTATTCAGGTTATTTTTGCCTATGAGTTAAAGGGAGTGTATGTGATTTTCAGTCAGTATAAACTGTTTTTTATGTGGTAACATTTTCGTTATGCTCTGTATACAGTGGAAAGAAACATCTCAGGTAACAGGTAATATTCAACCGTCTAACGCATGGAATTTGTTAGCCCAAGGAACTTGACTGTGTGTGTTCAGGGTGTGGCTTTGAAAGAAACACCAGAGGAAGTGTTGGTTGTTGGTTGAGCTTCACAGCGGTCAACCTCAGCTAAAAAGAACCTGACTTCCTCAAAAGTCACTGGGGTTCCCTTTTTTAACCAGTGACACAATACCAGCATGATTTAAGATAAACGCCTTATGTTTATGTGAAAAACAAAATGCAGTATATATACTGACCGGCCACTTTATTATGTACACCTTGCTAGTTTATGTCTGGAAATCTTCCTTGCCACATACACCTGTGGCTGCTCTGTTAGAAGCGCTTTCTATAAATCTTAAAATCGGCATAAATGTCAATGTATAAAATATTGTGTGTGTTTTTGATGAGTGGAGCTGCCTCGACACTTGCTGTGGGACACGATGGCTGTCTGGAAAGCAGAGGAGGTGAAGAGTGGGAGGGCTGTGTAATGAAATGTGGTATTCATGGGCTCATGAGATCTGAGACTGTGAGGTTCTTCTCTGCACTGCTGCCTCGGGCTACAAGCATAGAACTTAGAAATAGACCTTTTTACCTGGAACTGGAACACAGGCTGCAGTGTATTTTTAGCATAGTGTAATAAGTGTTTTAATATGGCCATGATTACAACATTAATGCTTTTAATGGTCATAAGCATTAAATTGTCCGTGGAACATATGATAGGGGAGGTAATGTGATATACTGTAGGAGGTCCACTGACAATATGCAGTTACAGCATGAATGACTTAAGAACATGTACTGATTTTTTGTTAGTGGACAAGGTTCAGTGAGGCAACAGATCTCTGGCGAAACTCCATGGCAGGGCGTGCACACGGACGTTGAGAATGACCTAAACATCCTTATGGACCAGGCGGATTTAATGTTAAGACATTGTCAATTAATACTGGTCAAATATGCACTACATATATACTATATATACTAAAATGTAATGAAATGTAATGAAATTATGTAAATATATTCGTCATTTGACCTCACTGATATTTATGTCTAGTCAAAATGGTAGAAACGTGTCACTAATTAAAAAAAACATTTCATTATGACTTACAGATACGGACTGTATGTGACCGACAACAGATAAAGTATGTTCTATAAAATCGTTAATATAGGTGATAGCAGGTCAATCGTTTACATAAACCAGAAGCAGTGTTTATGTTGTGTCAACAGGACCATCCTAAAACCGTTGTTACAGTCCAGTCTAGCTCACACACACAGAGTCAAACACAAACACAGACAAACAGATGAGTCTGAATTAAAGTTCGAATAGGATTAGTGTTTCCACAAGCTTACGATCAGCTTTCATTACAATATGAACATCAAACATACAGGCTAACCACAATAGCTTAAGGCTTAACAGGTGGCACGTGGGTCAGTATTTGTGCCTTAAATAAAAGGCCTAAAACTGTTATCCTGTCATCACTGTTGCTTGTTGTTTGACAATATCAGATAGAGGATAATGTTTAATTTTCCTCCTACCAACTGTGTGGAACCATGTCAGTTACTCCTTGCCCAGTACACATTGAACTCGTCTTTACTGAACTTGTCTTTGTCTGTGTGTGTGTGTGTGTGTGTGTGTGTGTGTGTGTGTCACTTCATTGTTTACATGTGACATTCTGTTCTGTTCTTCTCCAGGGCTCCAGGGCCCAAAACAAAAGCAGTCTTTTACCTCCCTCGGTCTTTTCCTCTTTTTTTTTAGTGCATTTTGTTTGCAGGTTCTGCATGTTGACTCAGGTGCAGCAGGATGAGAAAACCCTTGTTTCTTCTTAAAAACTCCCTCATACCCAAATTTCTGTCTCTCTCTGCTTGTTTCTAACTCACTCTACTACTTTCACTTTGTCTTGCCAGGGCTTGTTGGAGCACGGCCTTTCAGCTGTGGGAATTTCGGAGATCTGCCCTCGGGAGTGTTAGGTGTGTTCATGTGAACCTGTCCCTCTGCTCTTTACCCACCTATTCTCATCCCCTCATGCATATTGTCTTGTTTTCTTGTCAGCTTTTTTTGTTTAATTGGTTTCTGTTTAATTAAGTAGAATGCCTGTACACACAAAGTGCATTGTTTACTCTCCTGTGACAACTTTTTTGCCTCACTGTACAATAAATACAAACCCTAGAAGCACATTAAATTTTTTTAAAACAATGAACAGGTGTAGTACGGTCAATTAACAATGACCCAGTGGTGCTTCCAAGTGACTTCCAGAGTTTAGGGTTTGATCCTGTATGTGCTGCCTGTGGGGTTGTTTTTTTTACTCCAAAATGTATATTATTGAATGAATTGCTGTAAATTAAAAACTATGTTATATAAGGATTTTATGGGTTCACATAAAACCAGGTGCAACAACAACAAAAAACTTCAGAATGAAAATAGAAATCCAAACCTAATGTGAAAGCTACTGGCACAGTCATAAATGTGCTGTTGCTGATTAAAATTGCCATCACCAACCAGTTAGACAAAGCATTGATGTTTTGCCTTGATCAACTTCATGTTGTTTTAGACATTGGGAAAAAAATAACATACATATCATTATTTGAATTTAGTTTAGAGAAAAATGGGTGCATTGTTCAAGGAACAAGGTGCAGTCTCAAGCTCTATAGATGCATCATCTATAGGGCTGTGGTGGTGCAGCTGCTGAGGTGCTCAGGTATTGACCAGAATGTATAGTTTTCTGGTTCTAGCACTGCAAAGTGCCTCAGTTCAGCCAATGAGAGAGACCTTTAATTCATGACTGTATCTTAATTATATCACTTAATCACTCACCATTCACTTTATGGATGTAGACATGGTCGGCTTGCTGAAGTTCAAATTCCAACAGAATGAGAAAGAAAGGTGATACAAGTAACTCTGAATACATAAAGTCAATGACTCATGATAAGTGTCCCCATATTCCAATGAAAACTTCCAGCAGGATAATGCACCAGGCCACAAAGCTCAACTGGTTTCTGGAACACGACATTAAGTTCACCATACTCAAATGGTCTCCACAGTTCTTTAACCAATAGAGCATCTTTGAGAAGTCGTGGTATGGGAGATTCACACCATGGATGTGCAGTCGACAAATCTGCAGCAACAGTGTGATCATGTCAATATGGACCAAACTCTGAGGAATGTTTTCAGCACCTTGTTGAATCCTTCCAGACAGAATTAAGGCACTTCTGAAGGCAAAAGTGACCCAAGTCATTGCTAGCACGGTGCACCCAATAAAGAGATTGAGTGGATTCATTTGCAAGAATCCAGGACACTCATATAATTTTACAATAAGACTTATTTTAGGGTTGTATGATAGTTACAAACTATATATATCTCAATATTCTCAGTTGTTTGTCAGTGGCAATACTTTTCAAGTGTAGACACAAAAATACTAGTCAAGAAGGAGACTCTAGTACTCTGTTGGGCCACCTGTGGATCTGGAAATCAGATGAGATATGGTTGAGCATGGAGGCAAACAGGTTCTGTATGGTATCCGGGGGCACATTTTCCCCCGAGGTGGTGCGGCCTGTAGACTCTGCACACTTGTAGGTTGCAAAAGATGGCACTCAACAGCTGAATTTGTGATAAATCTGGTGACCAGGCAGGTCAAGGAAGGGTTGTAATTTGATGGAGTTATTCTTGGGAAACGGGAAACCCTTGCTGTGTGTGGATAAGCATCATCCTGCTGAAAAAGCCCAGCTCTGAGAGGCAATACAGCTGTATCTCACTAAGTTATTGCCCCTCATATCACCATTCATAACCTGTCATTAATAGCTGACTCCAGAAGTTTGTCACAGACTTCATATTCTGCACAGTGGTTAGTTCACAGGCCGGCAACAAGTTAGTTGTCAAGCTGTCTTTGATGGCAAATAATTTGTGACATAGCTTGCAGATCTCTTGAGCAATGTCCATCTTTTTAAAGCCAGGTCACAGGTCTAGCAATTAAATCTGAAAGTGTAAATTAGTGTTGTCTATATTTTGTCTTTTGGGACTGTTTAATCAATTTCTAACTTCAATCATGTGTTTTCAGGTGAACTATCATATGAGTGAGTGATATATTTGACATCTGCATGTTAAACCAGATGAAGATATTATTGCAGATGTTACATATTGTACACTCGTAACTGTACTGTGCAGAAGAGAATAAGTAACACACATTTCTTCTTTCTGTCTTCCTTCTCATTCTGTAAAATTCTGTAAAGCGTTGACATGCTTATCAGTTTCACAAGGGCAGAAGGAATGAGAATTACAGTGAAGCGTAAAAAAACTGTCCCTCTAATTTCCATCTTTATCCTGGGAACAGTAGTGTGGTGAGTAAACACTTGTAATGGCAGGTGATTAGGCTGCTGTTTCTGCATCTTACCATCCCACACAGTCTTGAGCTCCCTGCTGAAAACCCATTCCATCTCTCATTCCCTTTTCCTGTAAAGCTTGCTTATATTTTGTGACAGTTTGAGACTATATGATTGATATGCTGCCTTGATAAACAATAAGGCTTGTAAAGCGTCAAATAATTTAACCTGTCCAGTTCCAACTGAAAGGCTTTATATTATTTGTGCACTGGTATTACATACAATTAAGCAATGGGATTTGAATTAAATTTGATAAGTACCTTTTCCCACATGCACTTAAGAGAAAAGCTTCCACTTCAAATAGTATTTGTGAATAATTCTCTAACTCTATGTTTAACCAGCAGGAAACATATATGGGTGGATTACATAAGTGAATCCGTACAAAGTTCTGTTATTGATGATGGATTTCTATTCTCCATGTTTCCTAAGAGGCTTGAGTAAATAGATTAACTTCACTTTTATCACATAAAGTGCATATCATTAAATTTGCTATTTAGCACATGGATCTATTTACCCAGTTAGACAGCTTCTTTCTCTGTCTCCTTCTTCTTCGTGTGTGTGTGCGTGTGTGTGTGTGTGTGTGTGTGTGTGCGGCTGCAGGGCTTTGTTCAGGCGTGTCAGTGGGAGAGTGTTAATGATAAGTTCCCTTAGCCAAACTCCACTTCTCTCGGAACAGCCGAAGGGCCCATCTGTGCTTCCCCCTCCCTCCCACCTTCTTCTCCTACATGTCATCACTCCATCACTTGCACCCCAAAAACAAAGGACACACATTAGCCCCATTCTTGCACCATTTCCCCGATACTCATAACCAGGGAACAAAGTCCAATTTTCGCTGGAGACATGCAGTGCACGTAATTTCACAGGCATTTATATCCAGTATTAATCTTAGTAATCCTGAAAACAACGATTTGTAAATGATGAACTGTTTTTGGCGATGTAGGTGTGTTTATAGATTAAGGGTGCTATAAGGGTTACCACAGTGCGTTTTACTATTCTATTTACTATGGGATTTCCAAGCACTTGAAAAATGGGTCACTGAGAACAAAGAGTGATGTCACTGTTTGACTTTCAAGGCTTTTATGACTTAAATGATTGGAGAACGATGGGTGCGTTTATTATCAGTAAGCTGCTGTGCTATCTGTTGAAATGACCGGTAGGTTGAGGTTGAAATAATGCTTTAGATTGTGTGGTGTACAGGTGTGCGGGAAGATGTTTTAAGTAGAGGGGCTAACAGAATGTGTAAAAGCTCTATGCCAGATACTTCTACTGGCTGCACACCTGCATGCATGAGCACACACGGACAGAATGAAGCAGCCTAAACACTAACTGTGTGGGTGCAGTGTTCCAAACAAATCCATTAACTTTAGTCTACCTGCTAGAGCAGGTGCTGATATAATAAGAACTGCACGGCTGCAGTGTTACTAATAAAACCCACGTCTGACCTTGATCTACAGACCATCAAGTGTTTCCTTGGTGTTGCTAATGAAGGACCTAGAGGGATGATAAACCCAGTTTGACCAGTGTGTTTACCCTAGGCGTCCTCTCTGGCAGATATGTTTTCAGGAGCATTTTGTTTGACCAGTCATTAAGTCAACCCTACTAGTTTATGTAATTTAACCAATCGTATTAACTTTGTTTTATTTTTCTTCTCATTATCATTTTTCAAATGACTTTCCCAATCAACATGCTATACAGCTGCAACTATGGGGGTCTGCAAAAACCTGGTTTACTAGCAGCTAACCCGCCTGCTAATCTGAAAGCAAAGGTTGTGTCTCAAACCACATAATATATAAGGTCAAAGCAGTGAAATGGTTATTATGTTCCTGCAGTCATTTGATATGCATTCAGTTTAGTAATGTGCTGTTTGGAGCATGTTTCAAGTTTATTTTTAGCACTCTCTGTCTGAAAGAGGTTTGATCGTTGTTGTGCTTTGGAGGTACGTGTGTAACAAAATTGTTGAATAAGAAAGCAGCATGAAACCATCATTTGACTTAGATGAGAAGTATTGTGAGAGGTTTTCAGGATTCCTTTCAGTCCAACTTACTGACTGCCTGTAGTAGGAGCACTGAGACTGAGGATTTTGTTTCATACTCAGAAGGCTTTAAGTAAGGAGCAGGGAACCATGCAGTTTAATGTATGGTAAACCCAGTGCTGGAGACATAAACTGTTAAGTCTGACTTTGAAGGGCCTGTGATTGAATGCCAAACCTTAAGAGAGTGGATAAATGCGAAGCTTGGTTACAATGTGATCTCTCTGTGTGATAACAAAAAAAGGTTCAAATACGGGTATGTGCTGCATAACTTCTGTTTGGGCAACTGCCACTTGCATACATAATACATGGACTAAAGTATTGAGACAGCTACACATTAGATCTACAGAACATTTTGTTCCACAGGTTTTAATGGGAAATTGGTTCCCCCTTTTGCAGCTATAACAGTTTACACTCATTCTACTAAAGTGCAATGCACAAATTAAGTGAGCTTTTTAGAACGACCCATTCTTTCACAAATGTTTGTAAAGGAATGCTGCATGGCTACATGCATGGTACATGCACCAGTGCTCGGCTGGCAAAGTGGCAGTTTGCTAGCTCACCACCCTGGTAAAAATTCATCGGAATCGGCCAAGGAAATCGCAATCGGTGATCCTCTGGCTAATACACTTCATTTTGGGTAGATGTGTTGCATGTAATTCTACAGTACTGTTGTGCCAAAGCACTGCATACAGTAAACATGCTTTTGGGTGCACACTTTGTATTTCTAAACATTTAAACAAATTCACACCGGTGCTGATATGTACACACACAGACAAGACTCATTGTTGAGTGAACAGTAAAGTGTATATTTATGTCTAAGTGGAAATAACCACTGTAACACCATGGATTTTACTTGGTCTGTTGGGAAATGCTCTGGGTGATTTTTTTTGCTCTTTTTGTGCTGGCTTTCCATCTATGTGTATCTTTAATGTTATCTGCTTGAGCTGGTTTTTGAAATGATGCAAGTCGCACAATTGACTCCCAGCTTCAACTCACCTGTCTGTCCGCAGATGAAAATGTTTTGATTATGTGAGATTGTGTGCTCTTTTACTAGCCAACGAACCTTGCAAAGTGAAACTGAAAATGTGAATTTGCCAGAACTAGTGCTGATAAGCTTCCTAAGAACAAGGTCTGAGTAGACACTGGAATCTCTCTTATATGGCTTTCTTTTTCTTGTTGGATTTGGGATTTTTACCTCTCTCTAAAGCTTAAGCTAGGCTTCTAAGTGAACAATGACCTTCTTACGTCTGCCTCCTCCCTGTCTTTCTCCAAGCTGAGAATCCGATGAGGAATGTGGAAGCGCAGATCCAGCCTGAAGGCCACGGGTATGGCAGGCTTAAGTATAAGCTTAACTCAAAGATACTCCTCTTTCTCATGCTTGAAAACCTCAAAACATAAGCAAATGAGCAAAACCTGGCATAAGCTATGGGAGCATGAACAGCTACTACTGTGTGTAAGAAGAGAATCAGTGTGACTGAAATAGTGTAATAAATTCATAATATGATGGCTCATGATATAATAATTTGGTAGCATTTAGAAAAAAAAAATATGGGTACTACATTTCCATGGTGGTAAATTAGCCAAGGAAGCCACTAAAATGGTTGATGTTATTGCTGCAATGTCTCACTGCTAGGTTTTTAGAAACACATCTAAAGATTTTAATGTGATTTGTCAAACCTAGCTTTTCCATCATTTACTATTGGAGTATGGCTAGCATAATATATTTGTTTAAATAACCATTTCAGGTTTTCCACAACAGTGAGAAAGTGACATTTATCAACATTTATATGGACATTTGGTATATTCTGTGATTATCAGTGACTGTGACTATATATATATATATTTTTATTTAATGCTTCAAACAAATGTAAGGGTGCTTTTGTATTAAACAGCTCTAGGGACTAATTTGGGAAGAACTACTCCCTACAGAGTTCCCCAGAGAATGACATTCAGTCCAGAAAATTTTTTTGTTTGCATTCACACCTCTAGTAGGGACGCTGTGTGACACTGAAGTGACGGAGGACACTCAAATTTAGCAAAACAAATCGAGTGGTACCTTTGCTGTCACATACTAACTCAGTAAATCCTGAAACTCGCGATCGGTCCATTTATCTGTGCTTTAATCCATTTTTATGGGCAAGATCAATAGCTACCTATTCAATGCAATTAAAGAAGTTTTATGTTCAGTTAAGCTGGCTTACATCTGAACCAATCTATATAAGCTTAGTCTCTATAGCTGGACTAATTGTCTCACTCTTACATCTGGACCAATCTCCATGAGCTTAGTCTCTATAGCTGGACTAATTATCTCACTCTTACATCTGGACCAATCTCTATGAGCTTAGTCTCTATGGCTGGACTAATTGTCTCACTCTTACATCTGGACCAATCTCTATAAACCTAGTCTCTATGGCTGGACTAATTGTCTCACTCTTACATCTGGACCAATCTGTATAAGCTTAGTCTCTATAGCTGGACTAATTGTCTCACTTTTACATCTGGACCAATCTCTATAAGCTTAGTCTCTATAGCTGGACTAATTGTTTCACATTTACATCTGGACCAATCTCTATAAGCTTAGTCTCTATAGCTGGACTAATTGTCTCACTCTTACATCTGGACCAATCTCTTTATGTTTACATCGCTTAGGGTTTCAGTGCACTGAGGAAAGACCCTACCTTGATGTATGAGCTAAAAAGTCCCTATATAAATTGTTCTTGAGGTGTGAACACCTGAGAAAGGGGGCACATTTGCTGTAAACTATTGAACGCTGTGTTTTTGGGTTGGCCACATATCTGTACAATAACAGGACCATGTAGAGTCTGATTCTAGATTAGCAGAGAAGAAGAAATGTAGCTTTTTGACTTTTTTAGACCTCGCCCTTACAGCACACTCTTCAGTTACTACATTTAACAAAGTAGGATTATGACAGTATTATGACTAGTGCAGGTGACTGAGAAAGGGAGTGGCAGGGAAAGTGGGAGAATAAACACATTTACTCCTGTTAGGACAGGTCTTGCTAAAGGGTGGTTGCATCTTTTGGGTATATAGGGAACAAAAGAGGTGGTGCTGTGCTGTCACGCAGTAAGAAGGGAAGCTGTTAGTACAGAAGTCATTATAAGCTGATACCTGAGAGCGCTCTGTGTGCCTGCGTGTGTGTGTGTGCGCGCGTGCAGAGAAGCCGAAATGATAAATGTTGGGCGGAGGAAATTGTGACAGCTGCAGTCGGCCTACACCTCGTTTTTCTGTCTTCCTTTTAGGGAGCTGTCTGGAGTAAACCAACCCTGTGATGTGTAGGGGTTTAAAATACAAATCTTCTCCCTGGCTTTTGGATTGAGAGGTCGAATTGTAATAAATGTTAAATTACTAAATTGGCTGAATAATTGTCGACTACAATATGGGGTGCCCATAAAATGTAATTGTGGTCATGCATCTTGGTTTCTTTAGTTAATTAAGCCTAACTGACTGTAGAATAGGTTTGCTAGCTGCTTAATATGTTTTTTTTTTTACTTTGGTGGAGCGAGTCATGGGTACTACATGCACTATATACAGTATGTTCAACTGCCTTTAGGGTTGCTTGATATAGCGTTTATCTATTGAGATCAGAATTAATGTGTGATTCAATTTTTAATTTTCTTACCCACTTAATAATGGTCAGGGTCCTGGGATAGCTGGTGCCTAGATGGTGGCACAGGGGGCAAATCGGCAACAATCAGTAGACAGGGAGCCAATCCATTGTAGGGCACGTTAGAAATGCCAATTTTCCCAAAATGTGGGAAGTTTGGAATGTGAGAGGAAACTAGAGTACCTGGAGCAAACCAATGGGGAGCAGGCAAAATCCATGGTTGGGATCGAACTGGGTTGGGATCGAACTTCACACAATTGCTCTTTATTTATTATTTGTTATAATGTGGATGAAAAGCTACTCATCTATCAGTTGTTAGTTCACATTTCGAATCCAGAAGTTACACTTACAATATGGGAAAGCAATTGAATTGAAAATACAAATTGAAATGTTGGAGCTTAGGTAATAAATCAATGTGATTACAGTATTAAGCAAATGTGATAATTGTTTTGGCAATTAATATGCGAACATTATTCAACGATGAGGTGTTTAATTTGGAAAGTGAAAACATTTGAAAACTATATCTGATGCACCATTTTGCAGTTCTTTCTTGGCACATTGCTCATGAAGTGAATGAGTGATTGAAGACCGAGCTGATTTGGTTTATATAGAATTTTGAACAAAGGAAAATGTCAACTGGCCTTGACATTAGTTTAAAACATGCTCTAATTATGTGCGGAGTTGGGGGCTTGTGTTGCTTAATGACTCAGCAGTCTAAGCAGCAGTGCGTGTCTGCTGATTGGGTTCATCTCTTTGTTTCTGCTCTTTCAGTTAGACTAATGGGGCCGGGCTGAGTACAGAGTGAGAAAACAATAGCCGGCGTCTTATTCTGTCTTGTCTCTGTCTCACTCATCTCCCCCTCTCATTTCTCTCTGCTTCTTACAGCAAGCTTAGGAGAGTTCTCAAACCCTGTTTCTGCCCTTGGCCTTAAACAAAGCAAACCCAAAGTGAAGACTAAGCGCCTGCCTGAGAATAACTGATGTAGTAAGGGAATATGCAATTCCATCTTCTTTCAAACTTCACAGTTATTCCCATTCCCATAGTTATTCCTCCTGCTTTTGTCTGGGAGATATTCTGTGTGTCCTTTCCCATGTCGTCCAGTCCCACTCACAGTGAAAAAGGGAGGATTATAAGAACGGAGACTATGGCTTTCCTGAAGCTAAGATATCTGTCTGAATGATTCATAGCCTGGGACGACGTTAATACATTTATTTCCCTGCAGTTAAAAGACTGGAAGCTGGGCACAGGATATAAGGAAATAATGGTTAAGGAAGTGTGCTGAAAAGATGCAGACTATTTTTGGGCCATATTGATCTGTAGCTGAATGTGGAGCATACTTGCGTTATGAGGAGGAATGAAGAGCTGCAGGGGAAGTGTTGACCTCATCTTAGGCTAGGGGGAAGGGATGACCTCCTCTCAAACCCCCCTCTAAATTACTCCACACGGAGTCTATTCTTTCCACAAAATATGCCATCAACGGGGGAGGGGGTTCTAGAGTCATTCATTTCCATTATCCCATTATCCTGTTCATCTCTTTTTCTCCATACCCTAGATTCAGCACACAAAAAGGGATGGGACAGTTATTTTGAAATGGAACTAGAGAAAGAAACAATTTTGAAGATTGTGTTCATGGTCAAAGGCTGATGTACTTTTTCAGCCTTCTAGTTCCTCTAGTCTCCACACTGGAATGGATGGAAGGTAGAGCATGCTGATTCAGTGCTTGATGCCTTGCACTGCAGTTCTGGAGGAGGTGTGAATGTGAATATGTGCATGTACTCATGTGCAGCTGTGCGTACACATTTTGCGATCCCTTTTCTGTGTATTTGTGTTAACAAACTTCAGGTCAGCACATCCTCTGCACGCTGACAAGCTGGCATCCTACTGAGTGCCAGTGATTAAAGTTTCACAGGGATCCTGATTGGGGGAAGTCACAGCGTGCCGAAGAGGGATAAAAACGTCAACCCTTCTATTCTGCACACTGTTTTACTGCTTTTAAACACTGTCACATTTTCTAGCTACCCTGCTCTGTTCATATGGTAAATAATACATAGCAGGATTTAGTGATGAATTAAGTGACTGTGAATATAGCACGGTTGTTGGTGCTAGGTAAGCTGGTCTGAGTATTTCAGAAACTGCTGATCTTCTCAGATTTTCACAAAGAGCCATCTCTAGGGTTTAGGTCTGGAATAGAGAAAATATCCAGTGAGCAGCAGTTCTCTAGGACAAAATGCTTTGCTGATACCAGAGATCAGAAGAGAATGGATGGCCTTACTGACTCCAGTCAGCTAATAACTGGCCACCGAGGCTACAATATGCATGGACTGAACAAAACTATGTCACCAGCAACTGTGTGACATCATCATGTTAGTATGAACCAGAATCTTTGAGGAATGTTTACATTAATACAGTACTAAAGGCAAAGGAGATCAAACCTGGTACTAGCAAGGTGTACCTAGTGGCTGGTAAGTGCAGATACATTATACATAGCTGAGTACCAGCTTCATCCAGACATTTCATGGTTACTCCTCTTTAGCCCACTGTGAGCTTGTTTTTTTCCGTTTAGGTTGTTAGTTCTGGTTCTTATTTGGCCTTTCTATATTTCCCTTCTACTCCCATTTCATTCTGCTAATTTCTTACAGTTCGCTCACAAACACTGACTGTTGATTCTGTTCATTTGCTTTGCATTTGCTTTGCTGTTCATTTTCTACTTTTGAGTAGAAAATATATTTGAATATTGCTTTGAATGTTGATTCTTTGACGTCTTATTTGGTATTGTGTTTTATAATCTTTCTCACTGTTCAGTTGACAACATTCTTTTCGGGGCCATGGTTTCTTTCAGTTGCCAAATCCAACAGCTTGGTAAGGACTGGAATCCAGTTATTTTTTATAGCAGACTAATTGGCCTTTTTTTTTTTAACTTGTGCCGTACTTGTTTTAGAAATGCAAACTCCAGGTTATTCCATAGTTTTTCAGGTTGGATTAAAATGTGAGAAAGATTACAAAAATCAACAAAATACCAAATAAGTCAAAGAATCAAGGGAGTAAATTCCTTAAACATAGAAAATGAACAGCAAAGCAAATGTAAACGAAATGAACACAATCAACTTTTACTGTTTGTGACCAAACTGTAAGAAATTTGAATGAATGAAATGGAAATTGCTTATAGAAAAGCTGATGGTCAGCTCCTAAACAAAAAAATCATTTGTCAAAGTTTGCTTTAAAGTCAAAACAAACTCCGTAGGGCCATTCTAAATGTTTGATCACTCCCTAATTTGTGCCTGGTGTAGTAAAGGCAGTTAATCCATAACTCCTCCCTGGACATTCTCTCAGGTTGTATCACTTTTTTAAATATCAGGATAGTGTGCTTTAAAAAAACAGGTCTGTAAACCCATTTAGGTAGTTTCAAAACTTTTTACGATAACTAAACTTTTATAAAAACGTGATTTGTAAACTTGAACCCTATAGTACCAGATCACTTTTGCTGTGCGACCTCGCGCTCTTCATTTTAATCTCTGTGTTCATTTGATATTATGGATTTACCAGCATCCATTCTGTCTCTTAAGACTGTATCTGCATCAGTGTGTTATTTCAAGATGTTATAGTCTTCTATGCTTTCCCTGTGGCTTTCGTCAGATGCACCACATAAAAGGTGACCTTAAATACGACTTGCCTCTATGATTCTGCCACTGCTCTTTTAAGGTGGCTTTTTTGTGATTCTTTGAGGCCTTTGTGGCTGGATGGTGTTATTTGTAACAGGTTATTGCTGTTTAATCACAGCACGAGGCACAGCAGGCTAACACATAAATAAAAGAGGCCTGAGAGAACACAGTTTACAGAGAGAGAGAGTTTTGAGATTTGAAGATTCTGCTTTGTGCCTCTTAATTTATTGTTATTGCAGACCAGGGATGTGCAGACCAGGGATATTGCAGACCAGGGATGTGATTCTGATCTCCAGAGAACTGAAGTGTGCCCTGAATGGGACGCCAGTCCATCTCACTGATGTCAGGAGTGTGTTTAAATGCACTTAATAATCAGATATTAGTTGGATTTCTGCAGTTCTGATCATTCATATAGTCACGTAATCCGCATCATGATCAGATTAAGTAATCCGTGCTATTGCCTTTATTTGGGCTCTTCTTCCATTGATTGTGGCCTTTTTTCCTGCAGGATCTGGCAACCTTAGAATTAAATGCACCACAGAATTAAAGGCATATAGAACATGGTTTCCAGGTCGGTTTTTCTTTTTCTTTATTTGGTACCCTGGATTGAAACGCTAAACCTCTGCATGGCTATAAAACAGTTTGGGAAGACTCTGTCATGCACTATATACTCAAGACAATTCAGAATTTGATTATTTCATATTAAAATTTCAGGTTTACATCACATCTTTCTGTGAGAATATTGGTTGGTCACAAAGTAGAAATCCAGTTATTGCCTCATGTATACACAGAGGTTTCCCATTATCTGATTACTTGAGTGCATGTGTACTCCTGACTAATTCTCATTTTCTGCAGTTATTGGATAATTATGTGCATGTAAACGCCCTTAGTGGTGCAGCACTGGGGTATGGTGGACTTTGTTGACCTCCCCTACCTCATGGACAACAACTTATATTTGGATTCCATGGTGGTGGACCAGGTATTTAGACTTGAGCTCTACTCTATGGGATTTATATTTGTAATCAGTTTGTCATAAGTGATTCCTTACATCCATAAATAAATCAATACGTTTTCCTTCAAGTAATTGATTAAAACAATAAAAGCCCTGCGTGTTAGGGACGGATGACTTTATGATTCATGCCAAAATTTACCTGCGTAGCCAGGTTAGTTGTTAGTTGTAGAAACAGTTTGGTTAATAAACTATATGATGACTTTTCAGAAAAAGAGATGGTCATGTTTAACAGATACAGTACATTGCAGCAGTGCAAATAAATTTCGGCTAGGGAGGCTGTTATGTTGTTTATAGGTTTACAGTCCTAATAACGATCTCTGTTTACAGACTAATCATTGTGATTAGTCAGCGCGTTTGATCAGTAGGATGGTTTTCCGCTTGGCTGAGATCTTTGTCCCAGTGTGGCCTGTTGTGGTGGAGTTTCCTCCAGCTGTTATGACAGATGAGTAGAGACACAGGGAAAGGAAGAGAGTTGTGTAGAGGAAATGACACAGGACTAAGAGGAGTAGAAGAGGATGCGCTGGGAAAACAAAAATGGGGTTAGTTCCAGTTTATGTAACGCTACAGCATGTTCAACTGCCAATGCCCTGAGATCCACACACACAGACTACACACAGAAGGAGTCGCTCTGTAAAATCAGGAACCTCCACCTTTATCTTTATCCCATGAATCGTTTTTTTTGTGTAAATTCTGAAAAAGAGCACTCCTTTCTTTTAATGGCTTGACTGTATTTTCTCTGTGTTCCCTTTCTGTTGTGTGGCCATCAATCACGTTTGCCTTTACTCAGAGGAATATGACATGATCCAGACAACTGACCACCACATCCCCTCTTACCCAATATATACAAAAACACATGCATACATCCGCTTGCTTCTGTGGGAAACACTGGTCACCCCCCAGAGATCAGATGCAGATATACTCACAAACACGCACACATTACTTTAGGAGAGTGTCTGATTACTGTGTCATTTGGAGCCCTGTTTAAAAATCTATTTTCTTGGATTTGAAGCCTTTAATGACACATTTATAATTAAAATTACATGAGAGGAATGTCATGAAATGTAATAAATTATGAATTACAAAAAAAGCCAATGAACATTTACCTTTAATATCAATACCAGAAGCTATAACTGCATTTTGGAAACATATACAATTTAGACCCTAAACAGATCGTGTGTCAGAGGGTAATGGCACGGTTTACATATACAAACATTTATTATGCAAAAATTTTATCATACATTGTGATTTATTTTAATTTAAAGAATGCAACATAGTACCTCACGCATTCACTGACTAATTGAATTTCAGACGTGATACTGAGGAAAGTATTAGAACCATTAGTTGTAGAGCTATGATGACCACACAATTTTATAAACGTTAAACATTTTATAAGTTTTAAACATTTTAGTTCAGGCTTTGAGATTGAAAGTGAGAAAGTCCTCAGAATTTGTCAAATACAGGGCTTTGCACAATGTGGAACTGTACCAAAAAGTACTTTTCTTTTAATAACCGTCCCCTTCCCCCCGTTCTTTCGTGAAGCAGTCACTGTGTCATTCTCATATTGCCTAGTCTGTGATCATCCTCTGTACAAGCCTGCTGCAGTATGAAAATTAGAGACCACTCTCGGCACTGAATTAAAGCAAATTAGGTCATGTTGGCACTCCAAGGGGTATAATTGACTTTTTGCTTTAATATTTTAGTTGGACACCATGATTTTCTGTCATAAGCCTGATTTTTTTTACTCGGCAGTAAAACCGTGTAGTTATTGCTGTGAGCTGTGCAATGTGACTTTTGTCAAATTAATGTGGGTTTTATTGAAATACTTACAGCACCATTTCCTTTGTTACACAGGTCATCCCTTGTAAGAGTGTAGAAGCACCACGAGGTTTGTGAACGGAGGCGTGCCTCTGTGGAGATGCCAGTGATGCCAGTGCTGCAGTTCAGGTACTGCAACTGCCCTTACATTCAGATGCACCATCCACAAATTGCTGTACATTCTACACCCACTAAACAACACATCAGAAGTTGAGGTAAATGCTACACCCAAAGGTGGTGATAAAGAAACTTCAGGACTGCTACATGTACAAACAGTAATTTAGCAGACGCCCTTTTCTAGACCGATAGAGACTCACAATCTCTTGGTTGGTTAATGGCCTTTCTCAAAGACCAAACTGTGGCAGCCTGGCAGCCCTGTGGCTTAAAGCCTGGTCACCCTGGTGCAAAGTACAATTTCTTAAGCACTGCTACACTACAATAGCCACCGCCGCCGCCTCAACCCTATCGTGTATGAAAAGCCGTTAAACTTTGCACACTTACACAATATACAAGACATTATAATGTTATATAATGTTACAACAACATTATCAATAGTGTCGAATTAAAAGTAGTGTCTAACTGCTCTTGTGCCTGCAGAGTTTTCAAAAACAAAAGACAAAGAAAACATTTTGTTCAACACCTAAGAAAGCCCTTATCTGTAATTATGAATGTATTCTGCTGTCGCTGGAGTGGTAGGTGTGCAGGCCGTGTTTCTCACACTTGGTGCTGTGCGTCAGAGATATTTCTGGTCTTTAAGGCTATCACACTTACGTATTCTGCAGCTCGAAGTCTGAAATGTGTGTTAGTGTGTAAATATATCAGGCTCTTTGTTTGGACCAAATGTCCCAACAGTGACTGAACATTATGTTTTGTGAAACAGGTCGTTGGCCGAAATGGTCATTTACCATTCCCATAGTCACATAGTCTTTTTAGGTCCACTGTGTAAATACAAGGGGTATGAAAACATTATGCAAACAATATGGAAATGTGTCAGAGAGAGATACTGCTGAAAACACGAATGATTGATGAGTATTTGGATAAACTTATCCAAAAGCCCTTTATAGACAGTATTATGAACAAGATCATTCAGATGAAAAAGAGACTGAGAGAAGTGTGAAAGTGAACTAGTTTATATATACTGCTCAAAAATCATTTTGAAATATCCCATAAGGAAATATGACCTATTTTTTGTGAGCAGTGCAGTTATAGGTTAGAGGGAATATACAGGTAGTGGGTGAGTACTACCAACAATAGGACAGGGACATACAGTTAGAAACATTATTTAACTGCTTGTTACAAACAAATAGTGGAAATAGTCATTCACACAAACATGAGTAACTTACCTTAAACAAGTAAATGGTGAGCTAACAAGCAAGGGAGTGCTCCCACACGTTATCTTGTGAGGAATTTCCATTGACATTAGTGACACTAAAGGACTATTGCAGCTAATTAATGGTACACCCACACCTAACCGTAACCAGAGTAACCTAAAGTAAGTCTTTTGGCTCTTTTGGCCAGGTTTAAAAACAAAGTGTTTTTGTAAAAAAGCAGTTAAAGAACAGTACAGCACTTGGTCATCACAATTACAGGAAGACAGGGTAAACACACACACACACACACATACATAACACACCGTCCAGAGTTGAAAGAGTGATTTTTTTTCTTATTGTAATTTGTTATAATTGTTAAGACCTTGATCAATAAACAAAAAAGAAAATGACATATCTAAATACCCCAGCAAGTAATGTGTGTAATAATTATTAAAAGTAATAATATTTGAGGCTATGTCTGGAACATGGCTGCCATCTTAAAAGTCATATTATATCAAGAACAACTTTTTCCATTGGGAAGGTGGTCATGTATATTAAAGAAGACCAGAATTGTCACCGAAATTGATTGTTGCAATCAGATTTTTCAAAAGTTATCAACGCTGAAAGTTCAAAACTTTTGTTGTTGGTTACAGGTAACTGAATACAGATTTGACAATTGTGATGACAACAACTGACACCCAGAAAAGACACCCAGCACTGCTGTATCATAGCCAAATTACGAGAAAATAGGACTGTGAACGACAAGCCACATAGTGGTCGTCCACAGAACGCTACTGACAAACAATCCACAACAATGGTTTTGTCAGCCTTTGTGAAAAGTCCATGTGACATGTCCTGTGACTTTTGACTTAACCTGTACAATTTTGGTTGGTTTCTATGAGGAAGTTTGAGCCACAGATATTCGTTTAGGGATTTTTCCTTAGAATGTAAAGTATGTACAATGGGTACGGAAAGTATTCAGACCCCTTTACATTTTTTACTCTTTGTTTCATTGAAGTCAGTTTCTAAAATAAAAAACGTTCATTTTTTTTCTCATTAATATACACTTAGCATCCATCTTGACAGAAAAAAACTGACATGTATTTTTTTTGGTAAATGAATTAAAAAAGGAAAAACTGAAATGTAACATGGTCATAAGTATTCAGACCCTTTGCTGTGACACTCATATTTCTACTCACAAGCTGTCAATTTCTTCTTATACTTCTTGAGATGGTTCTACTCCTTCATTAGAGTTCAGCTGTGTTTAATTGGACTGATTTGACTTGATTAGGAAAGGCACACACCTGCCTATATAAGACCTCACAGCTCACAGTGCATGTCAATGCAAATGAGAATCATGAGATCGAAGGAACTGTCCAAGGAGCTCAGAGACAGAAATGTGGTTAGGCACAGATCTGACCAAGGTTACAAAACATTTCTGCAGCACTCAAGGTTCCTAAGAGAACAGTGGTCTCCAGTGGGGGCTTTATGGCAGAGTGGCCCAACTGAAACCTCTCCTCAGTGCAAGATATATGAAAGCACGCATACATTTTGCCAAAAAGCACATGAAAGACTCCCAGACTATGTGAAATAAGATTCTCTGGTCTGATGAGACGAAGATTGAACTTTTTGGCATTCATTCTAAGTGGTATGTGTGGAGAAAACCAGGCACTGCTCATCACCTGCCCTATACAATCCCAACAGTGAAACATGGTGGTGGCAGCATCATGCTATGGGGTGTTTTTTCTGCAGGGACAGGACAACTGGTTGCAATTGAAGGAAAGATGAATGCAGCTAAGTACAGACATATCCTGGAAGAAAGAGTGCTCAGGACCTCAGACTGGGCCCAACGGTCACCCTCCAACAAGACAATGACCCTAAACAAACAGCTACAATTACAAAGTGGCTTCGGAACAACTCTGTGACTATTCTTGACTGGCCCAGCCAAAGCCCTGACCTAAACCCAATTAAGCATCTCTGGAGAGACCTGAAAATGTGTGTCTACCAGGGTTCACCATCCAACCTGACGGAACTGGAGAGGATCTGCAAGGAAGAATGGTAGAGAATCCCCAAATCAAGGTGTGAAAAACTTCCCAAGAAGACTCATGGCTGTTTGGGGTCGTTATCATGTTGGAATACTGCCCTGCAGCTTAGTTTCTGTAGGAAGGGGATCATGTTCTGCTTCAGTATATCACAGTACCATCTGACCTGGACATGGACATGGTTCCTGTAACCCATGTACTTAGTCTGCTCATCTTCAGCAAGCTGTTTGCAGGCTTATGAGAGCAAAAACACCAAATTTAACACACGTGCTCCCCATTCACACCTGAGAACATTAACGAGTCTCATTTTTATTTACAAAAATAAGAGGGGTGTACTTACTTCTGTGAGATAATGTACCAATTAACTATTATATTTAAGTTGGTAATATTAACCTTTAAATTGTAATTTTTTTTACTGTTCCATTCAGCTAGTGGGCGGGGCTTCAGCTGCATTTATTTGTGAGAAACCACAGTGTAAAGTAGGATTTGACAATACATATTATACAGTATTATAGCCCTTATAGATAAAACACAGAAACATTAATTTAAATTTTACTTTATACGTTAAATATAGTGACAAAGGTGCAGACAAATTTACTTTAAATAATTTATTTTAATTTATGTGTGGCACAGCAGGTCTAATGCAGGATAGATTCAAGATTCAAAGCTTTATTGTCAAATGGACAGTAGGAAACAAGTTTCCCTGCCCAATGAAATTCTTACTTTGCAGTCCACCCTGGATGTCAGAATTATAAGATACAATATAGTAAAGTCAAAATCTGAATTAAAAAAGAAATGAAATAACGAAAGTATTAAAATATAGAATGTGTAAATTGTGCAAATATATATACATTGTGCAAAAAACGATGTGTGCTACATATGATTGTATTGCAGAATGGATTATTAAAGTACACTTATTCTGCAGGTGCAGAATGTAAAGATTAGAGCTATCAGTTCAGCTGGTTAAGAGTCTAATGGCCATGGGGAAGAAAGAGTTCTTTAATCTGCTCATCTTGCATTTCGCACTTCTGTACCTCCGGCCTGAAGGTAGAAGTGCGAATAGTCCATGTTGGGGGTGGATGGAATCTTTGATGATGGAGGCAGCTCTACTGTGGAAGATAGATGCTCTGCAGAGAGGGTTGTGCTGTCCCAGGGATTTTTGTGGCAGTCTTTACCACTCTCTGTAGGCGTTTCCGATCCTTCACAGTAGCACAGCTGTACCATACAGTGATGCAGCTGGATACTCCATAACGTTACACAAAGTCACTTAAAAATGTTTTTACCAGGAAGAATGGAACAAAAGAATGCTTCATTGCTTGGTATCGGTGCCAAAACATTTTGTGAGAATTGTGTGAAAGAATGGCAACATTACAAAGTGGTAAATGTTTTACTGCCTCAACTTTTTATGACTGTTTTACAGACCTAAAATACAGGAATGGATGTAAAGGTACGCACCATTTAAAGTCCGCTTTACATTCTGTGAGTCCACTTTACAAACTGCTAACAAAAATGATTATTGACCTGCCATTATTGTAGTCACATGTACATTCAATAAAAAAATGCTAATTGTAATATGCAATTTTTAGTAAAACGATCTCTATCTCTCTCTCTCTCTCTCACACACACACACACACACACACACACACACACACACACACACACACTGTAGAACTAAAATATAAACTATGGAAAGCAAGCATAAATAAACAAACGTCACTAGCTGCACACAATCAAGGAATGAATCTAATGAGAAACCCTCATTTTCAAAATAGGCAATGCCCATAAAGACCTTCTAAACAATTTAAACTTTTAAAATGCTTTTGGACTGTAAAATGAAAGCGAAGCACCCAGAGTAAACCCACATGGCCAGACCCCACACTGAAAGGAC
>JAVSBV010000043.1:3846841-3848610 GCA_033117975.1 Parotocinclus spilosoma | reverse complement strand
GGACCCAGGTCTCTCCACCCTGGGATTGAACCCGGGACCTTCTTATTGTGAGGCAGCGGTGCTACCCACCGAGCCACTGTGCTGCCCTGTAATTGTTGGCGGTTGCAGTGGATTATTGTGGGTGTTGATGTAATTGGTACAGGTAAGAGTGGACTTTTAATGGTGTTGATGTAATTGATACAGGTAAAAGTGGACTATTGATGGAGCTAATGTAATTGATGGAGGTTGCAGTGGATTATTGTGGGTTTTGATGTAATTGATACAGGTAAGAGTGGATTATTGATGGTGCTGATGTAATTGATGGAGGCTGCAGTGGATTATTGATAGTGTTGATGTAATTGCTGGAGGGAACATTAGATTATTGGTGTCATTGATGTAATTGCTGGAGATGATGGTGGATTAGTGGTATGGGGGTAATTGCTAGTGATAACAGTGGATTATTGTTGACCTTGGTGTTATCATTAGAGGTAACAGTAGAATATTTGTGCTGGTGTTATCACTTAAAGTAACAATGTTCTGTGGTGGTGTTGGTGTTTTCCTGTTGTTTGCTAAGCAAACACATGTATGTGCCTTTGCCCCTCCCCCTCTGTTATTTTCATCCTGCTCCAGATGAGATTATAATTGTTATTATTTTCTCACTCTCCTTCTGCATCGCATTTCTCTTCTCCCTGTCTCTCTCAACGACTTGTGTAATCTTCCCATAGAACAGTCTGGGCAGGAAACAAGAGTGAGAGAGCAAAGTGCATTTTAGGTTGTGCTGATAAGCAGGATACATTTGGGGAAACAGTACACAGACTTTCATGCTCTGTGGAGATTGTCTCCTAACTGCTCTTGTTCTCATGCTTGGATATCTTTCGTAAGGAGATAAGGTCAAAGTGGAGTTGGCTTTGGTCTTTCATTTAAAGTACATCATCTGGTATAACTCCAGCCTGTAGGTGAGCATGTCTGTGCCAAGGAGGAATCGGAGCTCCAAGCATCATTCAGATTCCATCTATGAAATGCTGCAGCTGGTGAGCCTATCTAGATGTGTGTGTTTGTGTGCATGTTCGTGCTTCTTCTGTCCATTTGATCTCTGTAGGTAGAGATGCACTTTGTGTTACAGAGGTACTTATTTTTGTGCCTGAGAACTCTCTCTTGGTAAAATGAATAATTGATTTGCTGTCGTTTCAAAAGGTGCACCTCATTTTTCTGTCCATCAGTTCTTCATTGGCTGTCTGAGTGTGTTAGGGGAGATGGGGATAGGCTGTCAGCACGTCTATCTACATTAGAGGATGCCATGCAGCTGGCAGCCATGTGTCTCTTTCAAGCCATTGTCAACTTCGATCTGTTCCACCACTGTTCTTGGTCAGGCTGAGAGAAGACAGGCTCTGTGTGGGATAGAAAGATGGGGTCGTCAAAGTGAATGAGAATTAGAAAAGAGGCATTTACAGATCTATGTAACTTTACTCATATTTTAGAACTGTGATCAAAACAAATGCAGAAGGAAAAACTGCATCTCTGCAAAACAGCAGAGCAGTAAATAAATGAGCAATTATCTGTGCTATTTCTTGAGTAAAACGTAACAATTACAGTTCAGTACAGTCCTGTATACTGTAATATCATATGTCGGGTTGCACTGTACAGTGGCTTTGCTATTTTTGGTTTCTTTGCAAACACTATGTCTGGACTATGTCTTTTCCTGTTATAATTTATTACAATTTATAAGACCTTGGCTGTTAAAATGAATGGGCTTTCATTGGGTGGACATATCTGTAATACATTATTTAAAT
>JAVSBV010000043.1:3831841-3841841 GCA_033117975.1 Parotocinclus spilosoma | reverse complement strand
TTGGGCAGCACGGTGGCTTGGTGGGTAGCACCGCTGCCTCACAGCTCCACCCTACTCTGGGTACTCCAGTTTCCTCCCACAGTCCAAAGACTATGCTAGGTTAATTCATTAATATAAATTGGCATTGACTTGTATGTGTATATATGTATATTGTCTAGTCTTGAGATAAATAGACTAGTCTTGAGATGAACTTGTGTATGGAAACAACCTTGGAGTCACAACTGAATAGACAAACTTTACTGTCCATGAAAAAAGTTTTGCACAAGCGAAAACATCTCACATTTTACTGGACAAGGCACTTTTCATTTCTCCCACGTAAATGAACAGCTCCTCTTTACAATGATTGCTTGACCTCTTAAAGTGGTAGAACCTCCTTAGCAGCTGTGAATCAATAAATCAGGACCATGACTTCTCAATCTTCAGTAACACCAGCATGGTGGCTCGATGGGCCTCACAGCAAGAAGGTCCTCCGTTAAATCCCAGGGTGGAGTGGCTTTTTATGTGGAGTCTGCACATAATTCAGTAACTCCACCCTAAAAGTGGGACTCAAACACAGCTGCAGTTAATTGCATTGCCAAAATGAAGTTATTACCTACGTCCAGTAGCCCTTCTTGTCTGTGTGCTGTATCCACTTATGTCCGTCTTCGTCACCCTTCCCTGTACTGAGCACGAACATGTTCCCTTTCTATCTTTTAAACATGAATTGAAAAATGAAAATAGTCTTTACAATTTTATATTAAAGTTAGCTGATACATATTTTTTTCACCTAATATTCCCATGGTCTTTCTCCAGTTTCACTTTTTTAGCTGTGTACTTTTTCACATTTTTATATATTTGTGGCCTGTGCTAATATATATATATTTTAAAGAATGCCCCCCCATCATTCTGCACTTAATAACTCATCATGCCGAAGTGAATACAGGAAGAACTTTTAGGAAGAACTAAAAATTCTCCTGGGCATTATACAATAGTCTATGATAGGGAAAAGCTTGATTAAAAAAAATTGCACAAGCAATTACATAAAGTAAAAAACACCTTAACATAAAGTGTTAAAACATGTAAGGGTCTGAAGACTTTCCAAATGAATTGTATGTGCCATTCCCTACAGCCGAACTTTCATATGGCTTTGCTACATGTCAGGATGAATAGCAAGAGAAAATTGATGGTACTTGTCCAGACATTTGGACCCACAGGCTACATTGTGTAGTTTTTCTGGTTTTACTGAACAAAGCAGTTCAACATCTATTGCTCTATGATTTAAGCTATTAAGGAACACATATAAATACAGGAAAAGGAAGCCTCAAATGTAGTGCCCTAACATTGAGGCAGTGCATTGGTATGCACAGACAGACATCTATTCACCAACAACCTTTAAATTATTCTTGTTTAAATTGGGTTAATGTAATTGCCTTCTTTATTTCACATTATTCTCATCATCTTTCCCTCTGTGTTAAAATAGCAAAAACGGACCCTGAATTTAAAGCATTCTTGGCTGATAGGAACCCCAGGCAGCAACACTCATCCACTCTGGAGTCGTACTTGATTAAGCCTATCCAGAGGGTGCTGAAATACCCTTTGCTGCTGAAAGAGCTCTACTGCCTCACAGACCTGGATAGTGAGGAGCACTATCATCTCAATGGTAAGGGTTGAAATTTTAATACAGCCAATCTCCATGATCTAAATATACTTTGGTCAGCATACTGATTAGGTCATGGTTAGGGAAATCCCAAGTTGTTTCCTATGTACTAAAAACCCACCTACTTTCAGTGATGTTGGCATAATTTGCGATTTTCTGAATCGTCATTTTTTTTCTTGTAGCCCTAATTAAACAATAAAAAGCTATTTGCTCACAATTAAGTAATGAACACAACAAAATTGATGGTCTTTTAAGATGTCGTCTTTTTCTGGTCGTCTTTAATATGCTACATGACCATCTTCCCACCATGTCTTAGACAAAAAAAATAGGTCCCCTCACCCATTATTTGCTGGGGTATTCAAATATGTTATTTTCCTCTCGGAAATAAAAAGAGTGTCCTGTAACTTTTGGCTCACCCTGTTTATAAAGTAGCTATTCTTACACTGATTCTGTTGTGTGTAACTTCACAACTGCAAGCCGGTGATCATTTTCTGTCTTGTCTCCTGTGCAGTTGCAATGAAGGCAATGAATAAAGTGGCCAGTCACATCAATGAGATGCAGAAGATCCATGAGGAGTACGGCGCTGTGTTTGACCAGCTCATCAGTGAACAGACTACAGACAAGAAAGAGGTGAGACGACTTCTGTTTAAAGGAGACCGCTGATGCAATATAATACAATTTTACACTGTAAATGTAAGCCAAGTAAACCAGTGTCTATTTTTATCTGTTAATTTTCACTGTTTTACTGTTTCTCTTAAACAAGTGTAAATGTTGCCTTTGCTTTAACATATTTGTAATGTTCTCCAGGTGGCTGATTTGTCTATGGGAGACCTATTACTGCATGCCACAGTGGTTTGGATCAACCCACAATCATCTCTGATGAAGGGGAAGAAAGACCCTGAACTGGCTGCTTTTGGTAAGTGTCTGTAATAATGGAAAAGTGGGCTGCTGTTTCCCAGAATACCATCCTTTCCTTTTTCATTCCTTACATCTGCACTGCTGTTGTCTAGTGTTGCATTGAGAACCAAACACTCATACGGCATTAAAAGTAGACATACCACTGGGAAATGACTCAAAAAGGTAATGAAGGCCACAAAAACCCATTTAGTGTTTTTATAAAACTAAGTGGTTAGACCTACATCACTCAAACCTTATACACACATATACACACACACACACACACACACACACACACACACACACACACACGCACACACACATATATATAAAGAGCTGTTAAACTGAGGCGACATAAAGAGTTATGTAATTACTAGATCCCCAAACTAAATAGGCCAAATATATACACCTATCAGCCAAAACATTAAAACATTGCTTCCACATTAATGGCTGAATCCAGTGAAGAGGAATGTGTTCCAAATTTGGGAAGTATAAATTGCAATACAAAATGTTCACTTACCAGTAAACAAATCCCAGAGCTTAACATGTGCTGTTGTAACAAGATAAACAATTATTGGTTTTAATGTGTTGTCTGTTCGTGGTATTCCCCCTTTGCACTTACTTATGTATGTCACGCATATTTGTTTTAATTATTACAGCACTTTATATGTCTGATATAAATTGTTGTGCAAATTTTCATAAGGGAGATAAACCTGTGTCCAGAGATTTTAAAGGGTTGTAATGGAAGAATTAGCCAGAAGACGTGGGTTACAGATTATCTGGGGTCATTAAATTGGGTCACGTTTTCCTATTTAAATGCTAAACTAACAGAACCCCGAGCATTACTAAGTCAGCTATCAGTGCTGGAAACTTTTGTTCTGTTCTTGTGACTAATGCCTTTCTACCTTTCTTTTTTCAGTTTTTAGGACAGCCGTTGTTTTTGTGTACAAAAATTGCTCCAAGCAGAAGAAAAAAATTGTGAGTGCTTTTTCCCATCCGTTTTCCTCCATTATGCATCAAGTGTAGTGTGAGCAGTACAAGGTGGTTCTACCAGCATGATTCAGCTTAATGCATCTTTAGTGGTTTCTTTTGATCCAATGCAGGAATAATATCTTAGTGTTTACACAATCTTCCTTGTTATTTAATTGAATTTAACTAATTTGCAACAATAGTTATATGTTTTGAAACAGAGTAGTTGTTTTTTCTCTCTGGGCTTTAAAATGGCAGTTAGCAAGATTTCTGGTTTGTCATTCCGATTGGATTACTTTATCGGTTACTGATTTAACATTCTTTCCGCCTGTGTCCCCAGGGAAGCTCTCACAGAAGCCTAGTCTCTGATGAGAGAGACCAGTTTCGGTTCAGGCACATGATTCCATCTGATTCTCTTCAAATCCGCAACTCAACCAGTAAGTCTTTTTCCCATCATCAGTTCCAGTAACCGTAACTCAGCATGTCATGCCAACAAAACTTTCCTGCTGAGGACAGGAGATCCTTCAGTGACTTTGTTTACTGGACTAAGTAATGATAATACTCAATCATTCTTTACAATATTATATTTGCTATTTTTATAATATTATATTTGCTATATTCTTTACAATATTATATTTGCTTTTTATTAATTTTATATGCTTATTTATTTATTCATATATCTTATAGTCTAGTTTATCTTGATCTGCTTCATTATACACCTTTCGACATTACATTATCTTTTATTTATTATAGTCTATATATTAGTGTTTTATTTTATATTGTTATTTTATGCTCAGTGAGGGTTTTGGACCAAAATATTAAAAAAAACACTATATAAATGATAAGGATGTGCATGTGTAAGTGTAATGTTATTTGCTTATTTGGACCAACATTCTGCTTAATCGGACCAAAGAACGTGAGAGCGAATAAAAAAAAATAAGCCACAAGTCGCCACCTAGCGGATGCAAAGCAGATCAGTGAGATATGGGAGGATTTATGGGATCCCCGGGAGAATTTATGCATTTATCAAAGGTCAGGAAATAAATTTTTTTAAAAAAGGCGAGAAGTGAACGCGCCCACCACTTTCTTAATTTTGTTCCATCAAGAGAACGCGTCAGATCACACTGGATAAGTTGTTCAAACGTTGACTGAAATTTAGTAAGAACTTGTTTTTTACAGTATTATGTTTCACATGCTGAGTACCTATCCATTGTGTTGTAGATCGTTTCAAAAAACTTTACATTTATTTTTCAATGAACAATGTTCGTAAGCAACTGTAGTTCTTGTTTGTACGTTTGCTATACGTGTCGCACAATAAAGGTTTAATAAACACTTAATATGTTACCTAGCAAATCCCGTCTTGTAACATAGGACATGTTTGTTTAATCGGACCAGCCGGTTATTAGGACCAAAACGATCGTCGTCCCGATGTGGTCCCCTTAACCGGAATCGACTGTGTATATGTGTGTGTGTATATATATATATATATTTGAAAGTGTATACTAAGACAAGTGTCTAGTACAGTATATTTAAAAAAACAGAACTTTTGACTAAAAATATTTTCTTGACCTAAAAAACTAAAAATTTATGATTGCAAAAGTGCAACAACAGCAAAGGAGACTGAAAATTTTTGTTTTGACAGAAGTGTGATTATTATGTTGCCTTTTTGCAACAATAAATGATGCGACTTGATCTCACGTGTAATAAGTGACCTTAAATGGAAAATCATGATCAGATTCCCTTCAGGAATTGACTGAGACTTGACTCACAGTATAAGTATAATATCTAGTAATTCAGCACAAACAGCTGAAAGTAAATTTCGTCATCTGTTGACCTGTTTGTTAATGGATGCAGCTGCCTTCACATTTGGCTTTTCTCCAGTTTTGGGGGCTGAAATCCTGTGCACTTTGGCTGAACTGTTATGTTTCTATTTGAATGGGAATGACTTGAGTGAATGCTTTGTCTTTAACCCAATGCTCTCAAGTTTAGATATCCTGAGAAAGTTCTATTTTTAAGTGCATTCAGTCGTTCAGGAGGCCCTGCAGGCTACAGGATTGTCTCCTAAATCAAGGATCTTCCTTCATCAGATTGGTGCATTTAGAAGATGATTTTGCTTACATGTGGTGTTGTGGTTTGTCTGTTACTGAAAGCTGATAACCAGTAAACCAGTGCAGCCGGGTGTAATTGAAACGCAACCTCTTTGTGTTTGTTAAGATTCCGAAGGAACAGCAGTGTGTGAGATTGTTCATATGAGATCAGAGTCTGAGGGACGGCCAGAGAGGACCTTTCATCTGTGCTGTAGGTAAGTTCAACATCATGTTACCATGGTACTGGTGTACCAATGATACAGGAGTATATCATGTACAAAAGTGCATTTTAGAACTTAAATAAAAAAATGTATTTCATAGATTTCACATGTTTTCTTTGCTGTGTTTCAGCTCCTCTGATAGTAAGAGGGACTTCTTGAAGGCAGTGCATTCGGTCTTAAGGAATAAGCAGCGTAGACAACTGATGAAGACAGAAACCTTGCCTCTGAATCAGCAGTATACACCGTTTGGAGGCAAACGCTTACGTGCACTAAAAGGATCCTGGTCCACGATGAACAGAACAGGTAGTGTTCTATTCTTCAGACATCCTAAATGGTTCCTGTTTTAGCCTCGCAGCTATTTGTTGTATCAATTAAGTGCTACTTGGTACGACCAAACATTTGTATGAATGGGCTTCTACAGTATATAAGTTTATGGCTTAATCCCGAGTACAAATAACATTCTCATTCTCAATCATTACATTCATAATGATCACTAGTACAAAGTTTAATTACCCACCCCCCACCCCTATACAAAAAGTATATGGAGGAACAATTATGAGGGAACAATAAATGAAGAATCAAAGCAATTTTTATTGTGCAAATTGCAACGTATTAAAAACAGAACTTCGAATGGAGCCTTTTTTGGCTGAATTATTTTTACAAGAGTATGACATACAGCAAATCCAGTGTTTAAATCATTGCTGTGGTCCCTTCTTTCTCGACTGGATTGTTACTGCGTTCATAATATCCACCAGTCCTTGTTTTTCCTATCAGATGTCTCTTCAAGTGATGTCAGAGCCTTTGGTTTCACAGTTTCACTTGTGCTTCACAAGCATTGTAATCACATACTCCCTTGATATTCCAACGTACATTTTTTGCTGATGTAATCGAGTAAGTTGCTAGGGTTACTTATAGCAGCACAACAAGCTCAGCAATATACAGTGGAACCTCGGAATCAAATGGTATATTACAATTTGTTTCAATTTTGAACAAAATTCTGACAGTAAACCCTCTACGCGTATGACACAGCCTTGGGGTGTGTCTGAAATTGCCTGATGACTATATAGACACCTTAACACCCTTTCACATGATTTCACACCCTCTGCTGCAGTTAAAAGATATATTTTTTTCTAACTCTATTTTGTGGTTATGATAGATTGCTCATTAACCCTGGCAACTCCCCTTCTAAGCTCTAACCTCTCTACCCCTCCACCTTTCCTGCCTGTTCCAGTATGTTGGGTGTAATATTTTGAATATTTTCTAGCAGGCGGCACACTGGTGCAGTGATTAGTGATTAGGATTAGTGGTGGACCAATGTGTTTTTTTAAATGGCTGATATACAGAAAGCAGGGTGACCAATGGCCAATATATAATGCCAATATCAGATTTGTTTTCTTCTACTGATAAAACTAATAACATTAAATGAGACAGCAAACTGCTAAACCTAAATTAACATTTATTTTAACTATTTACGCACTGGTTCTGCATTCTTTGATTTTTCTAAATATAAAATTTGCTCAGGGCAACACAGTGGCTTGTTGGGAAGCACTGTTAGTATTAAGTCGATTGATTGAGTGAGTTTTATTACTCTTAACTGCAACATTTATTTTCAGAGACCTGTGTCACGTTCTTTCTGAGGAAGAAAATCAATGTGTACATACTTGAGAGTGGTGCACATGGTAAAAACACCTTTTTGATTTTAATCCCAGTTCCAGTTAAAAGCAGTAAATTGTAATGTAGGAAGCTAATCTTATAAATAGCTCCACCCTCACTTAATGTCAGCATTTTAGTTGTTTTTAGTCACTTAGTAGTACCAGGTTATGAGCTACAATTTCTCATAAAGCAGCTTGTCTACATTTTCCCCAATATTTTTCTATCTGCCTCATAAGTGCAGATATTGGCTGATGTTGATTATTTCAGAATGGTATTAATTTTCTAAGTATTGTAACTGTATCACTAGTTATCACTGTATTAGGTTAGGTTTTAGTTATGGTTAGTTTTTAGTGTTAAGTTTGAGTTCTGAGGTTCCACTGTACAGCCTTTTGTTTGTGTCGGATATTTTAAACCAATAACTTTCAAACTGCAGATGCGGCTCCTTGTTGGCCACAAGTTGTTTTTTTGCATCTCAGTTCTCACTTTCTTTATAACCATTACTGTTTTCTGTTATTTAATCTACCCTAGCTGAGCCTGTCCCAGTGGTAAACAGACTGTTTTACTACCTGCTTAGCTTGCAAGCTGCTTAGTGAAGCATTACATGTTTCAGCTAAAACATCCATACTACTGTATGTTCATCCATTCATTATCTTCTGCTTAATCCATGCGGGGTCACGGGCCAGCTGGCGCCCACTCGGCAACTCTGGGCACAAGGGAGGGAACAACCCTAGAGGGGCACACACAGTCACAGCCGTGCACACAGTTACACACTAAGGGCCACTTTTAGAGACACCAATTAACCTAAAACGTATTTTATTTCTTTATTTGGCTTCTTTAACGTCACTTATCGGCATCAGTGGCCATCCAGCAACACGCACAAGGTTAGATCCATACACAAGTTCATTCCAAGACCAGTCATGCATGCACAAATCAATGACAATTTAGAGACACCAATTCACCTAACATCTTTCTACTGTGGGAGGAAACCGGAGTAAACCCACGCAGACACGGGGAGGACATGCAGATTCCACACAGAAAGGACCCAGGCTGCCCCACCCTGGGATTGAACCCGGGACCTTCTTGCTGTGAGGCAAGCGGTGCTACCCACCGAGCCACCCTGCTGCCCAGTGGATCAATAAGCCTTAAATTCACCGTGGCAGAAAGTGAGACAGATGATTACATTAGAGATCCAAATTAAAGGGACTCTTCGTCTGGTTCCATGCTGATGACACTTGAACCACTATATGGGATAATGTAAATCTGATTGTGGCACTTGATTTCTGAAAGAATTCTGGTATTCTTTCATATGCTACATGACCACCTTCCCATTGGAAAAAACTTACCCTTGATCCTATGGTGGCTTTCAAAATCTAGCCATGTTCTAGAGATAGGCTCCCTCACTCATTACTTGCTGGGGTATTCAGATATATCATTTTCCCTTTTGTTTCTGAAATAAAATGATGTCCTGTGACCTTTGACTCACCCTGTATGTTTTTCCTCAGATCTGGGTTTGCTGCATAAGGGTTTGGGTGGTATAATCCTCACACTGCAGATCAGCAGTTGATATTTGAGGATCACATTTGCAGAGATGATGGTTAAACCACCAACCACACAGAACAAAGGCTCGGCAGTCCACTTTTTTTTTATCTTGCCACAAAAGCTAAACACTATTCATAGCATGGACACCAATGGCTTGTTTTTTTCCATTTCTATGACATTGTTCGAGAACATTAACACTTCCGTCGAGTAACGTTCCTTTTAAAGATAAAATAAATGCAAAGTACAATGGAGAACATCTAACAAAACATTCACTGTGGTATTGTGGGAGACTGTGGAAGCCTAGTGGTTAAGGTACTGGACTCTGGGTTCTAGGGTTTAAATCCCACCTCTGCCAAGCTGCCACAGTTGGTCCTTAAGCAAGGTCTTTAACCCACGATTGGAACGATATTGACATCATATTGAAAGAACCCTTGATTGCCAGTAAATCAGATTTCGGAATAAACATTTAGAAATAGATTAAGACGAGCCATCACGACAACTCATTAACAAAAGAGGATCTCAAATGAGCCCACATTTATTGGTCATTGATTTAAACAATACACAAACATTCCTAACTCATAGTAAAAACAAAAAAAAACAACATTTAAAGTATTTCACAACATCACCTTCACTCACACACTGCAGTATTTGGAGTATTTCCCCAGTTCTTTATTAACCAAAAATCTGAAGTCAGGTTTGATGTAGATCAGGCGTCCTCATACTCTCTCAAGGGCCTCCAGCATAATTATACTGTTTCCTCGTATGACCTAAAGACACAAAGAACACTAATTACATTCATAAATCTACACTGTTTTACATTGCAGTATTATAACTGCCGGCAAGTCGTAATACAGTCCCACATCGCGATGGTTTTGGTCCTAATAACCGGCTGGTCCGATTCCACGAACATGCCCCATGTTACAAGATGGGACGTGCTATGTAACATATTAAATGTTTATTAAACCTTTATTGTGCAATTTACACGTATAGCGAACGTA
>JAVSBV010000043.1:3812995-3829284 GCA_033117975.1 Parotocinclus spilosoma | reverse complement strand
TATATTAAAATAATGAATGCATATTCTAAAATTGGCCGAGTAAACAAGAGTCACCGTATGTCTCATGTTCACAGAAAGAGGATGGGAGGGAGTGAAGGCCCTCTGATGTGGTCTGGGTAAATCACGACAGAAGAGCATCTTGAGTGATGCTAAAACTGGTGCCACAACAACAGGGTATTGTGAGGTTTGGAACTAGTACTGAAAGAAGAGATTGAAGAGAAAACAGAATGTGTAGATAGTGTTGTTTACTAACATAGCATTGTTAACCAATGAGGCATATTTGTATTCTCCCTAGTCTTTACTTAATTCAGACCCAAAAGACATTGATATGCATTCTTTGATTTTTACAGTAGAAGTGGGAGTGAAGTAGAAGTGGTGTGTGTCTATTTGTACACCAGGTTTATGGGACAAGTTGTTGTTTGATCCTAATTTGATGTTATGTCTTGATTTCTGGCACTGCACAGTGACTTGTACAGCAGTTCTCAAAATCAGTTAACACCGTCTGATTTTCCTGTTCAGACAGCAGATCTGGCTGTGGCTCCACTGACCATCACTTATGTGCGGGAAACAGTCATCGACTTCTCTAAGCCGTTCATGACCCTTGGGATCAGCATCCTGTATCGCAAACCAAACGGCACCAACCCAGGAGTCTTCTCTTTTCTCAATCCCCTTACCCCGGACATCTGGATGTATGTGCTGCTGGCATGCCTGGGAGTCAGCTGTGTGCTCTTCATTATAGCTAGGTACACTGCAAAACAAGTTTAATTTTGACACACTTCGCATTAAACCTCTTAGATTTGTCTCATGTTTAATCTGTTAAACAAAGTCTACATGTTCAGGAGATTATAAAAATATTCGGTGGCTTTTACATTGGTACAGTTACTTAGGAAAAAGAAATGATTAATAATTAATAATTAATGTTTAATTCTCTGCAGTGTATCTGTCTGGGTGCATACTGTTCTAATATTAATCAAAAGTCTTTTTCAAACTGAATGCTAGCCATGTTTATTTAGTTAGGGAGACAAGGGAAAAGAAAAAAGTGGATTGTGATAGAGCACATCTGTTCAGTAATCTCTCTAACTGTATTTCACATAGTAACTTGATTATGTATTTTTACAATTGCTTAAACATATGGTGAAACTGAGCATACAATTTAACTGGATAGCTTCTTTCAGTTAATAGTGCCTTTCACAAAAGCCAAGGTCCCTTTACAGAACAAAAACATTTACAAAAACAAGACAAATGCTTAATACTCCATCCTACACATCCTATCACTTTTTAATACATTCAGTTTACAGGATATGTGAGTATTAAACTTGCCTTATTAATAGTATTCTCCTTGTCTCAATTGGTGTCATGTTTTTTTAATCATAAGACTTGGGAATTTAATCATTCTGCAGAACTCACTCTAGGATTATCTCAATATTTTTTTCACAGCATACAGGTCAGAAAAGGATTCCCATAATGATTAAATGGTTTGTTCTACCAACAAAACAGAAAGGTTTGGTCCAGTTTTGTGGGCATGAGTTTGCAATGCTTGTCCATTTTGATCTTTTTTCTATTCCCAAACAGGTTCACACCTTACGAATGGTATAACCCTCACCCTTGCAATCCTGCATCAGATGTAATGGAAAACAACTTCACATTACTAAATAGTTTATGGTTTGGAGTCGCTGCGCTCATGAGGCAGGGTAAGATCTTGTCGGACGAGTTTAAGCAAAATATATCTTAACAGTAAAATCCATGTCACGTTGTTGCAAATCAGACAAAATATGACAATAAATACATATTTGTATTTCAGTTAGGCATTTTTGTGATGCAAAACCATGGCAAGTTCACATTTAGACAACCTACATCGGCATGACAACAGAAACATTATGACACAAATACATAGAAGGTGGTATTGTAAGTCAAGTCTCTCTTACTAATGTAACCATAGAATGAGTTCCTAGTTGCTAGAACACTTAATTTAACGCTACATCCTATTTAAGCTTTTAACCTAACCTAATAGTATCACTCTGCTTCTTCAGTAATGTGGTGCTTCTGAGCCAGACCAAGTAGCTCTGTAGTTCCTCCAAAATAGATAATATGTCAGGTGTGCACAAGAGTGTGAAGCAGTAAGTTTGGCTTTAATGAGAGCAGAAGATCTCAAACAGTCATGGTCCAGCATATTCTGGCAGAAGTAACTTCTGAAATCTTAGACAGATGTGGTTTGCTGTACAAAGACTGCTTAACTGTGAAAGCAGATGGATTATATAAGTACAGAATCCAGTACAGAACTTTAGTTAGAAGTAGTTGTATTGACTTTAGAATGATGCTTGCTCAGTTAAACATGTACATAAACAGGGGAGTTTCTATACTATAGATCTAGATCTACACTTAGCAATGATGCTGTTCGGTACCCCTCTTTGTTTTTACACTCATTGTCCATTTTATCAGTTCCACTTTCCATTTACAAGTTTACAAATGTGTTTCTCAGCATACCACATTACTCTGTTCTCTGAAGGTCATGGCCCTCGCATATCAGGTATTCCTGTACCAGTGCTTACAGGATTTTGCCTACAAGATTCTGGTGGCTGGACATTTTTGGTTGGACTAATTATATATTATTCCAGCAGTGACACTGATGTGTTCTGAAACTCCAGCAGCACTGCTGTGTCTGATCCACTGTACTAGCACAACACACACTGACACCACATAAGTCTGTTTAATATATTTTAATCATAAGTTTCTTTTTCAATTTGTAGAAAATTGAATTCTATAAAAATAAAACATTTTGGGATCTCACCTGTTTCACTCCACATGTTTTTGCTGTTTTTCTGCCACCAAAAAACTGCCAGTGACTCAAAAATAGTTTATTAAAGACTGCTTTTCTGCATACTGGTGGACACGTTGATAACTAAATTATTAAAGATATATCCTACATTAAATATGTCTTTAACCCCAGACACTGTAGTGATGGGGCATGGACAGGATCAGATTGTCCAGCAGTTCTTGTGGGATCCTCTTCATATTCGCTTTGAAATGTCCAATACTTTTGTGAGCAGTGTAGATGATGATGTCTAGTCACTGTACCTTTGGCCATTTAGTTGGGCCGAAGTACAGGTTGGGAAAAAGCATCCCATTGCTAAGAGTTTGCTTATTGGTGTTGGGTAACCTGACCAAAGCATAACCAGAGAAGGCATCTGGAGGATTCATATTCTCTTTTTCCTACACTTGACACTGCTAAAACCTTCTAAAACCACCAGCTAGGCTCTTCCCACAAAACACATCATCTCAGCTTCCAAACACAAAAATGGTCTATTTTAGTAGTAACTGTCAGAGATGTGGATTCGAGTCATGTGCAATATTCGTGCAAAAAAGGTACAGTGCAATAGCAGCAAAATAAGTTTGTTCAAATAATTATACATGTATTATAAACATAGTGTACATGACAGTGTAAAATATATAAAGTTATTATGTGAAGCTATTATAAGAGTAATACATAATAACCAGTGTGCTGTGCAAAATATCCAAACTGTCTGCACATTAACTGCATTACTGGTTAGATGTTACATCAGAGGAGCATGAAGTGAGATGGTGGTTGGGGGGGACCATCAAGTGAGAGGTGTTCAGAGCTCTGATGGCCTGGGGTTAGAAGCTGTTCTGCAGTCTGGTGGTCCTTAATTTCACTCTCCTGTATTGTCTGCCAGATAGGAGAAGAGTGAAGAGGTTGTGCTGTGGATGTGTATTGTTATCTTGTGGGGCCTAATGAGGACTATGGAGTGGTAAATTACTTGACTCGAGACTTAAGTGTTTCAATTGTCTCGAATATTTTACACTTGTTACTTGTTTCTACCTCTGCCAATTGCTGAACAAAGTGCATTTATATGGTAAGTGTAACTGATTAAATGGGCAATGATTGTAGAAAGAAGGTTTGCTACAGTACACCAAACTTATGAAACATCACTGCAAGGTCAGGCATGGACAGTCAGGATTGGATAATCAGCTATGGCTCACTGTCTGCATTTTAGTTAATTTCAAAGGTGTATGATGGAGTTAATATCAGGGCTCTCCATCTTTCCAAGCTCTTTAAGTTCTCCATGAAATCTAGCAATCCATGCCCTTACAGACTTCGACAGGCAGGGTAGAAAGCTGACAAACAGACTTGTTGGGAGGTCAGGAGATACAATCCACTGTACTGTCACTGTTTGTCCCTGTAAATTCCAGACCTGTAGGCTTCACATTGTGAAAATACAAGCAGTGAATATGACTGAAAACACACCTGTTTTATATACTTGACTATTTAAGCTAATTGCATAGATTTTCACCATTGTGTGTCTGTGTCTAGGCTGGTTCCTCTGCTAGAGTCCTTTTTTGCACTTCTGTTCTGTTAGCTGTGTCTGAGCAGTGCACTAAGCATATTTGCTATAAATCAGTTAGCGTCAGCAAAATTCCTTTCTTGCTGAATTCAAAACAAGCTGGTATTCCTAGATAGAAAATACTTTATTTGTTTCTATCTTTTTGTTCTCTCTCTTTTGATGTCTATGAATGAAATGTAAATGAAAAGGCTTTTTGAAGGGATTACTTGAGTGAGCAGTGCTTCTAAGCTGAAATTGCTGTGTTAGAAGTGAAAATGCTATTTGATTTGGTTTACTGAGCAGATGCAATTCTGTTCGAGATTAACATGCAGAATGACCTGACTTGCAAAGTATTTTACTCTGATAACGTCCTAAAAATGAGTGCCTATTTTTGCCCATATGATACACTGCCCTTTCCTCTCATATAAAAGATCAAGATATTGAACAGAGTGGCCAGACATCTGTTTCCAGAACCTTGCAAATACATTTGTCTTTAAGAACTCTTCTCACAGGAGTAGCTTGATCTAATGTAAACAAGGAGTGGAGGTTTGTAACTAAATAGAATGTTGACTGGCATTAGGGATTTGGGAGTAACCACTCCTATAGCTATAATGTAGCAGCAGTTGATTTCACAGCTGCCTTTGAACAGACAAAGTTTAACGTCAGCAGTGTGTTTGTATTTGCTAAACAAACCTTTGATGTACTTTGTGCATCTAAGCTAAAATATATTCCTGTCAAGCTAAAGCAAATTTTAAAACCTGTGGGCAAACTAAAGACCACCAGCTGAGTCAGATCTGTCTTTGAGCAGTCAGGCTTGAAAGACATTAGGCTCTGAATCACCATCTTCTCATGTTATCCTAATCCTCCAGGCAGTTGACCCCACTGTAATTTAATAAGAAAAACATTGATGGCTCAACACAGACCAAATTCTTAAGCTTAGTCCCACCAAGGATTTTAAACCCCTTGTTTAATGGAGAATGCTCTACCCTATCCCTGTTGTTGTCCATTACAATTTGGAATTATGATGGTCTCTTTTAGTAAAGATAAGAGCAGAGTATGCTCCCTCTGCCACCTTGATAAATCTGCAATGTATTCAAGTTTGTACCACTTTACAACTTTCAAATTAGAGAACACAGACATTACATTCATTATTACTCCCCAGCAAAGGGATCAGCTATAAGCCGTATTTATTATAAGTCTATATATCTATAAGGTCTTTTAGTAGTATTTAGTAGTATTTGCAGAATGTAGTCTTTGTTCTGCTTTAACATCCCAAAATGTACCATGTATCTAAGAATTGTTTCTGTCTGGTCTCCACAGTCACTAGATCTCAATCCAATAGAGCACATTTAGGGTGTGGTGGATTGGTTGATTTGTTTCATCGATATTCAGCTGACAAATCTTCAGCATGTAACATGTCAATATGGAAAAATCTCAGAGGAATCTTTCCAGCGCCTTGTTGAATCTAGTTCTGAAAGCATCATTGTTTGATATATAGTAGAGGTACCACCAGCAAGATGTACGCACATCTCAATGTTTTCCAGCATCATTTGCGTAGCCTTATGGGAAGAGAAATGCACATTCTTCATCCACTGGGCATGTATACATTGTTAAGTAAAGCTTTTAGTGGTTATGCCTTTTTGAAAACAAATGAATTACATTTAAACTCTGCTATTGGATGCAATTTGATTTAAGTGTATGTGCATAAAAAATACCCAAATTAAAATTTCTTATAGAACTGTATCTTATAATTAATTACTGAATAAAATTCAATTGAAGGTTTTTCACATCTGTCTTTCAATTACCAGTCCCTCTGCTTTTTTGAATAGGCTCAGATCAGATGCCCAAGGCTTTATCCACCAGAATTGTTGGGGGGATTTGGTGGTTCTTCACACTGATCATCATCTCATCCTACACTGCTAACTTGGCTGCCTTCCTCACAGTGGAGCGTATGGATGCTCCGATTGATTCAGCTGATGATCTAGCTAAGCAGACCAGAATTGAATATGGAGCAGTGAGAGACGGCTCCACCATGACATTTTTTAAGGTATTTCACATAAAGAGACCTGAATATACCCAGAATGCCCATGATGAAGGCATGCAGTTTCTGAGTGAACTGTGTTAATGTTTTGCATAGATTATTAACTTATTAGCAGGTATTATGTTTGATTGCTATACTAATTGACCAAAAATAACTCAACAAGATAGAATTGTTGAAATCAGGACGCTCTGGTACCCTGTTGGCCCACCTCTAGCCTGGATAGAAGATGAGATATGGTTGGGCATTAGTGGCATACAGGCTCCAAATGGTATCCTGTGGCACATTTGCCCACAGATGTTGCATCTTGGCCTGTAAAACCTAAATAATTGTAGGTTGCTGAAGATGGGATCCCAGCTGTGCCTATAAATGCTTGATTGGTGATAAATCTGGTGACGAGACAAAGACATTCCTGGAAAATCCTGACTGTGCTTGGGGTAAGCATTATCCCACTGAGAAATACCGGTTGCAAGCCCTGCCGTGAGTGGCCTCAGGATGTCCTCTATATATCGCTGAGTTGTTTGTGCCCCTCTTATCACTACTAAGGGTAGTCTTATCACGACTGTCGTATGTGATGACTACCTAGATCATCACACCAGCAGCCAGGGTAGTGTGTGGCTGTATAGCTAAGCACCTGGAAATGATCCGAAATGGGCAGAGACAGGGGTGTGTAGTGAGGGTCAACACCGGAACTGTGAGAGCTGCATGTGCTTGTCAAACATTTTGCTATATTATATCATCTTTATGTGCCCTTAAACTTGAATGTATGTATGTACTTATGTTGTCTTGCACTGTTTTTTGTAAGCGGTATGGTACCACTTGGAATTTTTGTTGTATTATGTACAATGACAATAAAGCTTTCTTCTTCTTCTTTAATCCTCTCTATTGGTGCTCTGGCTAAAGCTTCCAGAACCTGTTCACCATGTCTGTGCCCTCACAGAACCACTGCTCCCAACACTTCCTATTAGCTCAGTAACCACCTTGATAGTGAACAATTAGTCAAAATGACCATCCTGCTTCTAAAATCATCTCATATATCAATACAGTATCCAGAAGAAGCTTCTGAGAGCTGTTTTATAGGGCAGCAGGGGAAGCACTTTTATGACCTCTTTTGGTGTTAATCAGACCACACCTGTAATAATATACATATCTGCCTGATGCATAACTGTGGTTCCAATTTTTCAGCAAAATGACATTTGTGCCCTTTTTTCATTTGCTCTTTCTAAACAAGTATATTAGCTTAGAGTTGTATGTATTGCATATGTGATGTCAGAGCTGTTAATACATCATAAAATGCATGCTGTGTCCATGGCATGTGAGAGGTGGCTCAAGCTTCCTAATTCGCTTTTGTCTGTCTTCAAAGATGAAAAGCTAGGATGAGGCAGAAAAACTAATACAGTGGAGTGTCAGCACAGTTTGTATGGCTTTACCAGCAAAAGATTGTACCTCCTGATCACTGCGACCTGCAGCTGCAGAACAAATTGAATAGGCCAAAAAGGACTGTACTGTGTCTTCTGGCTAAGTTTCCCACACACAGGCGGCAAATCGAAAGAATCTTTTCTTCTTTTGCTTTATTCTGGGAGACAGGAAAATTGTGCTATACAAGAGCTGAACAAATCGTCACAACTTAGTGCCCTCAATAAGCTGACATTGACACAGCTGCAACTGTCAGAATGAATAACAAGAAGGGACTGAACTTTTCAACGCTCTTTTATGTCATCAGAAGTCAAAGATCTCGACGTACGAGAAGATGTGGGCGTTCATGAGCAGCAGGAAGAACACCGCACTGGTTAAAAACACCAGAGAAGGCATCACACGTGTCCTAACTACAGACTATGCATTCCTTATGGAGTCCACCAGCATCGAGTACATCAGCCAGAGGAACTGCAACCTCACTCAGGTCGGGGGACTCATAGACTCCAAAGGTTATGGAGTGGGCACGCCTATAGGTAAACACTAATTGTTTATGAACTATAGATATGTGGCAGAATTGTTGAAAACATACAGTACATGCACACAGACTTCTGATACGAGCCCCTCCCCTCTTTCTATTGGCTTGAGGATGCTACTATGGCAAAACTGTTTCCTGCTAGATGACATGAAATTTGTTTGGTTGCCCCACAGCTCCAGTGTCCCTGGTTCGATCTCGACCTCCGACTTCACCTGTGTAGAGATATAAAGTGTACTAGGCCACTACACAAAGTCTGCTCTAAGTTTCACTTACCATAGAAGCACTTTATCATTCTACATTTGCAGACTGTAGTCCATCTTCCCTTTACTCTGTTCTCTAATTGTCAGGACCAGTACTGATCAGGTGAATCATTCTTAGCACTGCTGGTGGAATTATTTATTTATTTTTTTTTATTTATGCCATTTAGCAGACACACAACTGATAGCCTTACAATTCAAGCAATAGTGGGTTAAGACCCAACTGTGGCAGCTTGGCAGAGGTGAGATTTAAACCAAGGACCATCAGGTCCAGAGTCCAGTACTTTAACCACAGTCTCGCAGTTTTAAACATGGTCTTTGCTCTCTGTCCACTGTTAAATACATCTACCATAGTGTTTCACCTTGTAAAGTCAGAGACAGAACTCATTTATGGTTGCACAGCTTGTGTTAGTCATCCTCTCATCATTAATCAATGCCAACACAATGCCGCCTACAGGAAACTCCAGCAGCACTGCGGTGTCTGATTCACTCATACTAGCACAACACAGAGTGTACCGGTTCTATGGTGGTCCTGTGGGGTCCTGACCATTAGAGAACAGGGTGAAGGAGACTAATAAAGTGTAGAGAGACTGCCCTAAGGGCTGTAATTCTAGACCTAAAGTAAATATACAGTACTGTTTAAAATTCTTAGGCCACCATTAGATTAGAGATATTATTGTTTTTGCAATAGTATAATTACGTATAATTACATATAGAAGTCATTCTCTCTCACTAATTATCTCTCTATTAAAATTCAACCAGAAATTGGAACAGGAATTTTGTATGCAGTAGCAGACACTGAAACACTTAAGCAAAAGCAGCATCTGGCAGCTCCATATGGATTCCAAGTTGACCCTTCTAGGGTCTGAGAAAGTTTGATTAGGAATCAGATATAGAGCAGTCTTTTTGATAAGGCTAAAATATGCTAGAGCTCACAGTGATTAAAATAAAGAGAAAATAATATTTTGGAGTCTTAATAAATCAGGGTTAGAAAATTTGGGGACTGAACAGTACTGTACATAGTAAGTGGAGCTGATGAAATGGACAATGGGTGTAGAAACAAGGACGTGTACCTAATAAAGTGATTGATGAGCACAAGTTTGATTAATGCTTTTATTTGTGAAAGGATTCCCTTTTTCAACATTTATTTTTAGAACCAGTAAGCATTTGAAATATCACTGATTTCACAGAACGGTATTATTTTCTGTACGTCTCCCTCCTTTCCAAGAGTGGATCCATTCCACATTTAATGATGCCCTTTAGTGTTGAGAGCTGTTTCTTTCCACAGGATCACCCTACCGGGACAAGGTGACCATTGCAATCCTTCAGCTACAGGAAGAAGGAAAGCTTCATATGATGAAAGAAAAGTGGTGGAGGGGAAATGGCTGCCCTGAGGAGGACAACAAGGAGGCAAATGCTCTAGGTGTAGAGAACATTGGGGGCATTTTCATTGTACTCGCAGCTGGCCTTGTCCTCTCTGTGTTTGTGGCAATTGGAGAATTCATCTACAAATCTCGCCAGAACAGTGACATTGAAGAGGTGTGTATATATATGTGTGTGTGTGTGTTGTGTGTGTGTGTGTGGGGGTGGGGGGGGTGTATGTTTGTCTTACTGCATGCTTGTCAGTTCATGCTGTTAGATAATGGGGTGTAGATGCACACTGCTCATGATTCAATTTGATTCATGATACAGTTGACAATGCAAATACACACAATACAGTTCACAATGCAAATTTTCTTGAGCAAATTTGTAACAAAAAATTATATCCATGCAGTTAAACTAAGTTTAAACTGAGATTAAAATTGTAAATAAAATCCTTTACTGTATATTCACCATACACGAAATGAGTGAAAACATTTCTTTTTTATTTCCTCAAAATAACAATTCAAATTTTTCTGGTATAAAATGTAAAGAAAAAAATCTTCAGTTCTTCTTCTGTTTTTTTAATCCAATTTAAAAACTGGTGTCTGAAATAATGCTACTGAAGAGAAAGATAATGTGCTGTTGTAACAGTTCACCAAATTGAAATAGCTAAGTGCTTCAATCAAATTAAATAAGCAAGCTTACCGAGCCTTTAAACATCCTCACTTTACTTTTACCACACATCTTTACCTTAACTAATATCCAATTGCAGAATGGCAGACATGCTTATGGAAGCATGCCATGTGATTGTACACCATCTGGTGTACAAAAAATGCAATTGCATGACATGGTTTAATTAACAGATTGCCTGCGACATCGTAAATCTCCATGATGCACATTGTGATATTTTTGCATCACCGTTCATTGTGTCACGGTGCAGTGTTACACCCCTATTACAGTAAATTATGTTTATGTTAAGATCTCACTTCTGTTTTTTGTTATCTCATTTCACTGCCTGTATGCATTTTAATTTGCACACAAATTTCTGTTTTAAATTTCTGTTTTGTCTTTTTCCATGCATGTCAAAGGCCTTCTGTTTCTATTATGGCATACAGTCCCGACAGCTGCAGAGACATAATTCCACCTCCCTCAGTGACACATCCACAGATTTAGAGAGTGGGTGCCTTCTAGAGGACGATGTATGCTCCTTAAATTAAGCTACTCTCGCCTTGTAGCAAATGGAAGGGTGCGTCTTGTCTATTTTCTCACACTTCTCTCTAACCAGACATTACTCCCATTATTCCATAACCCTGATTAACATGAGGTTTGTATTCTTGCTCAAATCCCTTTGCAAATAACAACAGAAGAACAAAACATAATATTAATGTACTTCCTTTTGTGCTAATGCATTGAAAGTGGTTTGATTGTAAAGTTCTGAAGAACTTTATGTCAAACGACTAATTCATTTGATTATCTGAACCTAAATATGCAGAACATGGGAAATGTAAGACTAGGGATGGGAATTACAGGGTTAAAACATACAGTAAGGACAAAAGTCTTTATGGAGGATTAATGCTGAAACTGGATAATTATTCAAAACATACATCAACAGCTTTGTAACAACTACTTGAATGCCAATGAAGATCGAGGAAATTTAACTGTAATGGTTTCTTCTAAAGCCAGCTGACCTAAATTCCTTTGAGCACTTGAAGACAGAGAAATCCAATCAGTAGTAAAATCTTTCACAACACAAGATTTTGCCATATTTAGAGTACAGTGAAATTATGCAGTGACAAAATGATGCAGCAGGCTAGTCCATTTAGCAGAAATTCCACTGCAGCAACTGGTACACAGTAGTTTGTCTGACCTACATGTGCTTTTATGCATGCCTGATAATGTCAGGAAATGCTCCTAATGAGACAACATATAGTGTCCTGCGGGATCTCCTCCCAGATCAGGACCAGGGCAAAACTGAGCTCCTGGACAGTCTGAAGTGCAATCCCAGACTTGTTCTATTGGATTTAGTTCAGGTAAGCAGGAGAGATTCCTTCATCCTTTATGAACAACCTGCATACTCTCGTCACATGAGACCAGGCATTGTCGTGCACCAGACAGATTGCATGGGGTCTGTCAATGGCTCCAAGGATTTCATCTTACGTAATAGCAGTCAGCAGTCAGGTTGCTGTTGTCTAGCTTGTAGAGGTCTGTGCATCCTTACAGGGATATGCCTCCCCAGACCATCACTGTTCCACACCAAACTGGTGAGGCTGAAAGATGTTTAAGGAGGCATAATGTTCTCCACGCCATCTGCAGACACTGTTATGTCTGTCACATTTCACATCACTTAGGCCAGACTTGTTTAATTGCTTGTTCCTCGGATGTGCCTACTTAAGAAGCTAATGAGGAGGGAGGAAAAAAAATTATCTGTAATTTTCAGCACTTTTCAATTTCTTGAGGACTATGTGGAATCAATACAAGGAAGGAGAAAGAAATAAAAATAATTTTTTACTTAAAAATAAAATGTATTTAACCTACAATGAAATTAAAGTCTGAAGTCTGGAAAAAAAAAATTAATGAACAGAAGAAAACTGTTGGCTCTCCACCGGAGGGCAAAAAAAGGTAAAAAAGTAATAAATTTTTTTTTTATTATTTCAATCATTGGTGATGCGGCGGATCCGAGAAATACCCATCACACATGAAATCTCGATGAGTTGAACTATTTGAGCAACCTCTGTACATTTACATTTATACTTCCAGCATTTATCAGACGCCCTTATCCAGAGCGACTTACAACTCATACAGTCTTACAATTCAAGCAGTTGTGGGTTGGCAGCTTGGCAGAGGTGGGATTTGAACTCTGGACCTTCTGGTCCAGAGTCCAGTTCCTTAACCACTAGGCTACCACAGTCCCACACTTTGTAGAGTCCAGGTACCGCACCATGGTGCTAGTAGTGACGCTGATCTTAGCTAACTACAAAAGTAGCAAATAATAAGCCATAAAAGACAAGGAGGGACAGAATGTCAGTGGCCTCATTGCTCATGATCCTTATTAATTTCATTAACATCAAAGCAGCTGAAACTGATTAACAACATCCCCCAATCCCCCTAAACTGAACAGATCAATATTCTAGATGCTGATATGAGTTGATGTAATAAGTGGTCAGATAATATTTTTGAACAGTGTAATTGTGTATGACTGTATTTGTACTTTGTGCGCTTTATCGTATCTTTTCGTTTTTTACCTATTGCCTTTCTGAGAGTAATGCAGCATTACCAAAATTACCACTCCTGGTCATGCTTCTTTGGACTTCGTCAAAGGGTCGTTTTGGCATCATAATTAAGGTGACAGATGCTGCAGATGCTGTATTCACAAGTGTAAGGGGGAGAAAGCACTAAATATTTGCCCACGTAGCCTACAAAAGCTGATTTGCTTATTTATCTTATTATTAGTATTATTATTATTTTTTAAACTGAATACAAATGTCCTGTATTTCCTGTTTGTATTCTAGTAAAGACAATTATTGCCAAGACAATGATATGTTTGATCTAACGGTGGCCTAATACTTTTACACAGTAGTGCATGTAAGTTCTGGTTGAACAGGAGGAGGTCAGTACTGCTATGACAGTTGGTTGATTTCTTATCCAGTCTAATTACAGTGGAAATGAATGCATACGCTACAATACTGCAATACAATGAGCAATAAAGCATCATTACTTTTGCAATTGAACTAATATTAATAAATATTTATGAGCTTTATGCCGTTCTTAAAGTATTCAGTCCATAAATATATTTTAATGCTTTATCAGTTACAGATTAGTCCTTGAGAATGAAGAATCACTTGTGGCCTCAATTTCTTTCCCCAGTGTATCTGTTTTGGTGAGCTGATGGAGATGCTGGGCATCTCCTTCAGGTGCCACAAGGCCATGAAGAAAAGAGGAAAGCCACCACGAAAACCAGCACTAACAGGAGTACTGTGCAATTCTAAACGCATTCTGAGAAAAGAAACCTAGAAAATCATCTCATTTCCTGAACTGAGATCTTGACTTCAAATGGCAAAATGATGATCTTTGTCCAGCATGAATGGAGTGTGGTACAGGACTAAATCTTATAATAGTTGGTGTTGTGGATGATTTTATTGAATAGACACAAACTGAACTCATAATTATGGATTAATCAATTATTCTGTTGTACATGGTACAGTATAATTTGTGCTCCATCTTCGGTTTTCAAAATTAAAAGGTTTTGCATATTTTAATCTGCCTTACAGTATTAATTTATATTTTAGTTGACATAATCAGTCTATATGCATTAACACAGGTCTTATAAGAATGTGCATTAATTTCGTTTTACTATGCAGCATGGTCTCATAAAACATTTTGTTCAGTCAAAAAATTTTTTTGCTGTACTGGTTCTTACGGCCTCAAAATATTAATACAGCTGTAATGCTATGATGGGCCAACACTTTTTCATTCTGGCAGTCATTCAGATTGTGATTTCTAATCACCAGTCAGAAGGCACTGCTTGGACTCAAACCTGAATCCCTGCAGTGGTGCGAAAGCCCTGGTTTAGTTTTTTACTCTTTAAGTACTTAGCACTTTGAGTCTCGTGCAGCCAGTGGCAACAGTGGAAAGGTAAATCTCCCTGAAACTCAGTAGAGGAAAGGGGTTTAAATGATGTGCATATCCTGTTCTAGATTATACCAACATTTAACAGTAAGGATATGAAAATTAAACAGTAGTTGCGTATAGAACATCTAACCTGACAACTCTAGATATTTCCAGATGGATTCTGACGTCGGACTCCACCTGTAGCTCGCATGGCCTCCCCATGTCTGCCTGGGTTTCCTCTCACATTCTCACATTCGCAATCCAAAGACATGCATTAAGTTAACTTTTAAATTGACCCATAATGAACCCATTAACTGCCAATTTTCTTTCTGAACATTTTTTACTTTATTTATGTCCGCCCCCATTCCATCCCATCAGTAGGCGAGTTAAAGCACCCAATCCCCAAATGGAGATCATGGTTTTTAATGGGTTAACGTGTCTGACTAGTATTCATGTCAGCTTGCTCTTGCAAGGAATGGTCATTGATGTGATATTAAATATACAAACAAACCTGGTCAGGAGATGCAATAAAGCATAACTATTTGCTGCTCCAAATAAGTACAGTGTGTGCAGCTTAAAAAGTGTTTATTTATTTTAATGGTTATTAATAAGGTATCAAAGGCTGTCAGCAATAAGCTGTGAAACAACTGTACACATGAACAGATCTGTAAATACTTTAAACTAAATGATGTGAGAAAACAAAAAAAGATAACTGACTGCAAAGAAGGTTTAGAGTTTTGATTTTAGAAAAGCAATTATCCAGAATCTATATGCTGAGTTTGGTCTGGACCGGTTTGGATTGCAACTGAACTGTAAAAAAGTGAAAGTGCAAACATGTTATTATTCCTCAGTGGGTTAGTGAATAATGAATGATGACTCAAATGATGAGGAGATGGTATTTAAAATCACATCAACATCAATGGCTATTCGTGACTGGAGCAAGATTAAAATTATAATTATCAATCACACTCACACAGGCAATTTAGTGCGCCCAACGAACCTAATGAATGTCTATGAAATATGTGAGGAAACTGGAGTCCCAATAGAAACCCATGTGGACACAGAAAGAATATACAGTGAGGCGATTACATGTGCCACTGTGCCACTACTGTTTTTGGGGCTTCTGTCACCTGTAGGAGGCTTGCAGGGTCCTATCATGAATAACACAGGCACAACTACTTAAGGTCAGTGAAATGTCTGAGTGTAAAGTGAAGTGTAAATGCCAGGAATCTCAGTCATTGCTAAAAATCTATTTTGGCTTTACTTGTTTGCATCATTAATCAGGCAAACCAGTATCAGATTTATTACATGGAGGTGAACAATCCATCAAAGAGCAGTTTGCGAAACTCAGGAGTGGCTACAAAGCTTCTAGTGCTCTCATAACTTATATATTTGTAGAACATAATTGGAATTGAATACCTAATGCAGCTTCACCATGATTACATGCTGTATAACAATATAAGCACAGTATGACTTGCTCAGATTGCATCTGGGAAACACACAGCTGAACGTTTGAATATGGTCAAACTTTTGGGAGGACAGAATTGTCACTACCAATTTTAGAGCAAACTTTCGCATCATTTTGGAAAATCATGAATGTTTGGAAAAATCTTTGGAATAAAATCATATATACAGTGGTGTTTGCCCACTTCCTCATTTCCTGTTTTTTGCATGTTTGTCACACTTAAGTGTTTTGGAACATCAAACCAATTTAAATAGTAGTCAAAGACAAC
>JAVSBV010000043.1:3794265-3812895 GCA_033117975.1 Parotocinclus spilosoma | reverse complement strand
AATATTGTGAAGTTGCTTTGAGACAATACTCTATTGTAAAAGGCGCTATATAAATAAAACTGAATTGAATTGAATATGTGAGCATAATCACTGAACTTACTTCTTTCTTACTACTTGCTTACTGTATAATATTCTGGTTGAATCAGAAGCTTATTTTGATTTAATCCAGTTGCTTGCACACTACAGACAGTATAAAATTCTGATTTTCAGGCATTTCGTTTCAGGTACAGGAAACGAGTAAATTCAACCAACAATACAAAAAGTAATAACAGTAATAACAGCAATAACAGATATATACAGAGATAATATTTGTGAATTCCTCTTACGCAAGAAGTAAAAAGTATACCAAATCAATATTACGCTATACAAAGTATACAAAAAGAGTATAAAAATAAACTACTCAAGTAAATTTAATCTGATATCACCCACTCTAGTTACCAACAATGTTGGTGTGTTTTTAATAAGCCAACAACTTTATGGGAACAGATATTGGCAGCCTTTGGCAGCTGGTTTATTAATACTTGCAATTTTAAGTGGGCACTTGTAAAACTTTTTTCCTGTGCATCCCTGTTATCATGTATACATTATCAATAACTGAGACTGTTCTATCATTCTATCTGTCTGTTCAAGTCTAATGTTATGATGTAAAAAAAATACAGCACACGCTCAGAGCTTGCTGCAGGCAGTGTAAAAAAAAAGAGTCTCTCTTATAGGCCTCCCCTACTGAAAGGGTCAAACTGTAATTTAGAGGAAACAGCAGAGCTAGAAGGAAGACGCTTTATTCCTCCTTTCTACTTATTTTGGTCTTTTATCACTCAGCAGATGACACAGAGGGCAGCAGTGGTCAGAATAAGACTAAAGAGAGGAAACCTCAAAAAAGGAAAGACATGGAGGCTGAGTGAGATCAAAAATGGAGTCAAGTGGCTTCTGGGTGCCAAAATCTCTAAAGTGTTCTTTTTGCTTGGTCGCTCTTCATCTTTATTATACCTTTCAAGCAGTATAAAGTTTGACTGAATTGGTGTAACTGGGCCATTTCAGGCACAGTAACAAAAATTTGGCCCTTTCTCTGTGAATTAGGCATGCCCTGTTAATCTCAGTATATTAGTTGTGGCCTATGTGCCCGTAAAGAAAACTTGCATGTTAATACCAACAAAAAAATTGATCTATGCACATGTCAGTACCAGTAAAAAGTAAGCATTCCATACATACCTGACAGTAACACTAAGAAACTGTGGCCTTTGCGACTGTCAGTCTCAGTGGTCTTGTGTGACTGTCACTACCTGTAAAATAAATAGGTGTGCTTGTCAGGAGGTAGTTCCATGGGATTTTAAATGAGGTCGACAGGGTTTAAGAGAGTGTGCTACTAGCATTAGTTGATATTGGGTGGCACCACAAGTGGCCATTTAGCTGTGCCACAATTATTTATTTACTTGCAATTACATATTTACAGCATTTACCAGTCACCTGTACCTGAGTAACTCTGATCTGACACAATCTTACAATGTACAGTCCAAGCTATTTAGGTTTAGCGGCTTTGCCCCAGAAAGGAAATTATGCATTATTCTGGACACTGAACTTCTGGAAGACCAAAGCCAATTTATTTAAACTGATCGGGGCATCTTGATCTGTTATCTTTATGTGTGGGTTTATTTTGGCGATTTGTTTATATTTATCATGCTTAACCAGCTGAAAAGCAAGCAAACAGCCTAAATATAAAAGTTATAAAATAAGAAAAAATAAGTTGCAATCTGTTATGCTTAATTGTTTTCTTCCCCCTGAAGTGTGTGGTAGATTACACTTAATATCTTCAATGACCTGGAAACCATCCCTCATATTTCGGAAAGCATGCAAGATTAAAGTCCTGTTTCAAAAGCCTCTTTATGAATGAACTTTAATATTAAATATGTTTGCCTTTAGGAGATAAACCTCTTTCTGACTTTTATCTGTGTGCAGTTATGTTTCTAGAGTATCATTTTGGGGACCGAATGTCTCCACAAGGAAAGAAAGATCTGACAATTTTATTTGTTGGGGACATTTTGCTTATCCCCACAGGAAAACTGATTTTTTTACAATAACTTTCTTTTCTCCATCTCCATTGGTTTACTGAGGACTACTACTTATGTAATGTAGCATTGGGGGGGGGGTGCGAGCATGTTTACTGTCTCGCAAACAATTGCATGTACACTTGATGTACATCCTCCCAAAAAACATGGGGCAGTATGCAAAATGCAAACATCTACTACGTTTATTTCATTTTATTTATGTCCATCCGTTTTCTGCATTTCAGGCTCTGGAAGTTGAAGTAGTAAAGAATTTTGTTGCCAACGCTTTTTTTGCACCAAGCATTATTCAGATGTTATTTCTATTACTTCATGCATCCATATCTTCCAAAAAAGATATGCAATACTGATTCCAATGACCACAGTACATGTTTCCACGCGATTCCAGAGCAGGAATACATTGACAATTGACTACTGATTTGAATATATAGACTTGTCTATTTTATGATTATTGTTTCAAATCCACATTAGTGTAGGGAGTGATCACAAACACTTGAATGCCTGCCCTTTTTGTTCAGCTGTCCCCAGTCAGTATTAGGAATTTGTGTCGGTGGTTCAAATTATCTCAAGATAACTATTGCATTGACCATATACAAATATTTATGCTTATGAATCTGTCCCTAGTATCCATGTGAAATTCACCTGTTCATATGGAGTGACACAAAACAGGCTATTCTATTTGGAACTATGGCTATTTAGAATGGACTTTCCTTAACCTATCGCCAGTTTACATTAGATAGAATTATTGTGCTTTTCTGGAGTGACTTCAAATTGACTAACTAGCTGACCAGGTTTTTGAGCAGCACTCCAAGCATTATGTCTGGTGCAGCACAGCCCTTAACATAAGACTTGTATGCACATCAAAGTCTTAGGTCACATTTATGAATGTATCTTTTTGTCTCTATAGACAAAACTATTGTACTTGGCTATTTATTTATTAAGGAAAATGATCCAATATTACATATTTGTGAGTATCAAAAGTATGTGAACCTTTGCTTTCAGTATCTAACTGTGAACCTTTGTTTTCAGTACCTTTGTGACCCCCTTGTGCAACAATAACTGCAACTAAACATTTCCAGTAACTGTTGATCAGTCCTGCACACCGGTTTGGAGGAATTATAGCTCATTCCTCTGTACAGAACAGCTTCAACTCTGGGATGTTCGTGGATACCATTTAAAACATTTATTCAGTGACTGTTAAACAACTAACTGTCCACAAAATCTGTAACAGTCCACAAGATAGCAGCCTTAAGTGCAAAATGTGTGTAATACTGCTGTGGAAAATATTCAATATCAACTAAGGACATACATGGAAATAATATAATATAATAAATATATAGTATAATATGATAAATATGTAGTATAGTATAATATTATAAAGAAATAGTATAATATAATAAATATATGGTATAGTATAATATAATATAGTTTAAAATAATAAATATATAGTAATAACTAACCAGCAGCTTGGTTGATGGTGAAAGCACTGCATTATGGTCGTTTGCTTCCTGGTGCTATCGAGCCGGGATGTAGCTCCTCTTTCGGGGGAGCTACTTGGAGCTTGTCAAGGTACTCACAATTAGCACTCTTATGCGAGCTTCTCAACTGGACTTTGAGATTCGTGGGGTTTTTCCCCTTGAGAAATATTCCACATATTTTATCACCTCTTTCCACTATAAGACACATAAGACGCTTATATCATTTTCGCAGTCATATTCAAATAAATCCCATATAGGACTCTGCCGCTTTCTCCTAACTTTCGCTGATGTAAATTTTTAAGGCTAGCACGGTGAGCATCAACAAACTGTAAACAAGCAGGGCCATCAGGCATTATGTGGTGCCGTAAAGTGCCGGCAGGTAACGTAAAACTGTCGAAAAATTTTAGTTTCAGTTCTTAAGGCTTATAAATAAATTGACAAACACAAAAACGAAGGGTATTTAATCTATAATTTCAGTATGTTTTAGTTAGTTTTGTAAACACATAATACAGTTTCAGTTGGTTATCGTTTTATTTTCTTTTAAGTATAGTTTTTATTGATTTCAGTTAACGAAAATGTTTTTTCAATTTTAGTTTTTGTTATTTCATTTGTTTTCGTTTACAATAGTAACCCTGCCATACACCCAATTGGTATATTTTAAGTGATCAATCCTGTGTAACTCAATCTGCAGTAGCCTAAATTTACCACCACCTTGAACGTGTGCTAACTAATGTTTTGCCTGGGGAGTTTACTTTCTGTTGGTGTAATGACTGTCAAATGTTAGCGCTTTTCTCACGCTGTTGTTACTCACTGTACGTCCTTAAATATGCCCTTATTTTGAAGCTGTAAATTTAACATCTGCTTTATTAATCTGGCTTAATATAGTTATGTCAACCTTACTTTGAATACACTGAATTAAATGCTAAACCTTTTGCTTGCATGTTACTCAAAATTTGCATTTTAAGTTGTGTAAACTTTCTCACACAACTCTGATCCAGGCTCGGTGGAGTACCAGTGATCCCAGTTGCCAGGGTCTTGATTCCTCTCACCTGTCCCACATATTCTTATAATAGTTTCTACTATTTAAACCCCTTATCTGAAGCAGCCAAAGTTATATCGAGTCTGTTTGTTAGTGCCTCAAGTTTTTTGCATTCAGCTTAGTCATTTTGCCCTTTTGACTAAAAACCAAAAGTGCAATTTTGCAATTTCACTCGCTAACAGTTTTGTGCATCTCTAGTTTAACTGTCTTGTTTGCTTCTTTTGAAATGCAGGCATGAACAAAATGGTCATAAACCATTTAGAGAAACTCTTAGTCACCAACGATGCTGCCACCATCCTGAGAGAGCTTGAGGTAAATTTAAATATTGTATTAATAATATGAATTATATGAATAGAATTGTTTCATGTTTCCCATTCCTGTTTATCCTCATCATTTTTTAAAATTACTTTTAGGTTCAGCACCCAGCTGCTAAGATGATTGTAATGGCATCCCACATGCAGGAGCAGGAAGTTGGAGATGGAACGAACTTTGTTTTGGTGTTTGCTGGTGCTCTGCTGGACCTGGCAGAGGAACTTCTCCGAATGGGTCTTTCGGTCTCAGAGGTGAGGAGCTGACTTGTTAGTACACTAATTTTTGTATGGATAAAGATGGAAGTGGCTTCCTACTGTTCATACCTGTATACTACATAAGTAGTTTTCTAGTAACAAATTCTTATCTTCTGCTAGTGTCACAATGACATCCCAAATAAAGCAACTGGATGTGGATTTTAGTCAACCCTTCATTCAACCAACCACAAATTGATAATATAAAAAAAGAAATGCCATAAAGTTCCAATAAATGTATGCTTTTTATATGCCCACTTCAGTAATTGGATAATTGCAGAAATCTGACTATGATTGGATTATTAAGTACATGTAACCATATTTGCTAACTTAAAAAACAACAACAACGTTTTAACAGGTAAATAAATGTATTATACTGTACTGTTACTAATTGTAACATTTTGTAATTATACAAATGTGTGTTAATTTGAGGGATTTTATGCTTTAGGAACTTTGATTGCCCTTGGTTTATTTCAAGTAGTCATTAATTTGATCCGTTTACCCAGGTGATTGAGGGTTATGAGAAGGCCTGTAAGAAGGCCCTGGAGATTCTTCCAGACTGTGTCTGTGCCTCTGCGAAGAACCTGCATGATGTGACTGAAGCCACCTCCGTGATTCGCACAGCTGTGATGAGCAAACAATATGGAAATGAAGACTTTCTTGCTGACCTCATCGCACAAGCCTGTGGTACAGCTTCATTTTGTTTAAATGCCATTGTGCTTGATTTAATGCTTCATGTTTCATCACTTTCTTTCTATTCAATGTAAAATTCATGTTATGAAACATGCCACTAATTTATTTTACAGTGTCCATTTTTCCTGAGTCTGGTAATTTCAATGTTGATAACGTGAGAGTGTGTAAGATTTTGGTGAGTTGTTTATAGGACACTTTTCTCTAATTTCTACTTTGTTTAAAATTTTGTTACCAACTGTCATGTCTTTTTATTTGTACACAAAAGGGTTGTGGCCTGCAGGCTTCGTCAATGCTTCATGGCATGGTTTTCAAGAAGGAGACTGAGGGAGACATTACATCAGTTAAAGATGCAAAAATAGTTGTGTTCTCCTGTCCATTTGACTGCATGGTTACTGAGACCAAGGTAAGCAACTGATAAGAAACTCAAAGTAGCTACGCAAAATAAACAGACTCTTGTCTAAAGTACAGTGGTACCTCGGTTGTTGCTGTTAATTTGTTTCAGAAGCCTTGTCGAGAACTAGAAGTGACAAGTACAAAGCAAATTTTTCCATATAATCCATTCCAGCTTTCTGATGGGGATATGTTTCAACGAATCCATCAGTATTTAAATGTATTAAGCCCTTATGCTCATAAGTATATTGCTCACAAAAATTGGTTTTTGTAAGCAGTGTAATTAGTAAGTTACGGCTAAAACACTTGCATTATTTTACAGTTTATTTTATTTTATACAGTTTATTAGTGTTGAAAAATCTTGTGTAATTTGGTGATTGAAAGTAAAAAGTAAAATCAAGACACTTACTGTATTGGTACACTAAAATGACTGTAGACTGTCTTTTTAATCTGTAATTAATCTTTTTAGCCATTTGAGATATTTATTTTTATGAAGAATACAGTACAAAAGATGTAAAAAAAATAAAGACAAACACACCTGAGGTCTTCACTGAGGAAGAACTATTGTGAATCATGGATCTGCTTAATCATGGTACTGTGTACTAAACGAGGCATGCTGTTTGACCCATGCAAATTTAAGCAACTGCACTGAGTACCAAGCAAACAACAAGAACCCAGACCAATTTTTCTAGACAAAATGTTTTGAGAACTGAATTCAGCAAGATCCGATGTGGTCTAGAACTGAGGTACCAAATGCAGTTATCTTTAAATAAAGGACAACAAATACATTTGTATCCATATAACTCTGCTTCACTCATGAATAGCCATTGATGCTGATGAAACTTTAAATGCAAACAAATCCACCAAATTTAGATACTAGTAAACAGACTATGAAAATACTTTTCCAGACTAAATTCTGACGTCCTCTCCATCTAAAGACGAATCGCAGAGTTTTTAGTCACACACTATGATTTTGGGAAGACTGTCCTTTTGTCACTGTTTGGAAAACTGTTTTTGAGAATTTCAAAACTAAAATGGTATTAAAAATGCTTTAATAGAAAATAGCATAATCAGCCACACAGCTTGTGAAATAAAGTGGTTTCTTAAGTACTGTATTGGTATCTTGAGATCAAATGAAAACGACCAGATTTTATTATTTAATGTACAGTTTAATGAATGATATTTCAGTGCTCAGATTTATCAGATTTTTAAACATTTCCCTTACATTTTGCACATGTAGTCCAGTAATGTTATTTGGTCACACTGAACTATAAAAACCACTCATAACTACACCACCCAGATACACCTGGAATTTCCTGTTTGTAGCTCATCTATTTGTTGTAAACACTGTTAATGTCACAGTTTGTGTGAGCCAACAGAATGTTAAAAAATGAAGTTGATTTTTATCGTCATATCAAGTTGAGAAAAAGTCAGACCTAAGAGAACTTATTCTGACCGCCTTCAGTTAAACGCCTCAGCTCTAACAAGACTAGTTAGTCATTTGCTGTAAGGAAGACATTACTGGCAGTGATCCCCACAATCTACAAGGGAACCAAAACCAAGGTCATGGAATCACTGTGATTTGTCTGAATTTCAGCATCGGCCCAACCGTATAAAAGATTTGCCTAAATAGTATGTGAAAATGCTAACAGGTTTCACTATTGTAATGCATTTAAGTGATTGACTTATCTATACAAAATGATTCTGGTCTATTCATCAGGGCACTGTACTGATAAAGAATGCAGATGAGCTGATGAATTTCAGCAAAGGAGAGGAGAACTTAATGGAAGCACAGGTTAAGGCCATTGCTGGTGCTGGAGCTAAAGTGGTTGTTACTGGGGGCAAAGTGGCAGATATGGCGTTACACTACGCAAACAAGTACCAGCTCATGGTAGTCCGGTAAGAACATTGTGCTTTAATGCACCACTTATACCATAGACACCCTTTCTGATTAGTGAGCTCTGTTATATTGACAGCATTCACATGTAACACATTGATAATATAAAGCATGCATGCTGTTCTTAAACTAAGACCATTGAGAGTTGGTTTACCAACTTTGATTGAGAACTTGCACTAAATCCACCTTAAATTCATGGCATGCTAAAAGTGAAGTAATTTAACATTGGCACGTAGCAATTGTGACAGTCCTAATTGCAATGTTAATATTTTAATGCTTGCAAATGTGTATGTCTAATGTAATGTTTGTGGGTTTTTTTTGTGTCAAGGCTCAATTCCAAATGGGATCTTAGAAGATTATGCAAAACAGTTGGTGCTGTAGCATTGCCTAAAATGGTAAGACTGAGTCTTGGACAGAATCACTTTTACTTGACTAACACACTGTGTTGTGTGATGTGCCATGTTCTTAATCCCTTTGATTAATATGATTTCCAGACTGTCCCTACTCCAGAAGAAATGGGACATTGTAGCAGTGTGTACCTGAGTGAAGTTGGAGATACCCAAGTTGTTGTGTTCAAGCACGGTAGGTCTGATGAACTACATTTACTTTGGACAAATTAAAAGGGAAAGAAAGCAAATTTCCTTCACTAAGTGGGCATCGAAAATTATATTAATCATTATCTGTGATTTTATGATTATATTGTAATATTTTTTTCTGTCGTTCCGAAAATGCAAACCAATACATATGTCCATTCATCCATCCATTATCTTCCACTTAATCCACACGGGGCAGGTCAGTTCTCACCCACCAACTTTGTTTGCAAGGGAAGGAACAACCCTAGACTGGGCACCAACGCACTAATACATTTACTCAAAATTGTTTTATCAGGAACTTGTAATTTTGGAAGAGGTTTTAATAACCAAATCCTATATAATATATACTTATATAATCACCTGTTAACAACGCTTGTTTGAAATAACATAATTATTTTGGAATTTCCTGTTTGTAGCTCATCTATTTGTTGTAAACAATGTTAATGTCACAGTTTGTGTGACATTAACAAATAAAATGTAGTAAAAAGTAAAATTTACTTTTACTACATTACAATAGTATAGTATTACAATAAAAGTATTCACATCACAATAGTTTGTTCATTTCAGACTTCAGTACGAAGCAGCAGTTAAATTCTGAGGTGTTACGACTACTGTTCACAACATATCTAATATCGTATCGTATTTCACCATCTAGCTAAAATATATCGGAATATGAGGTTTTTGTCCAGCCCTAAATAAGAGCAAATAAATGAACTGGATCAAGCCTTCTTCCACATGCTGCACGTGCACTATGAGCTACGCACCAAAGAGGAACAGGAAGGGTTGCTGTTTCTGTATTTTACTTCTTAAATATGGAAGCAAAGCATCTGTTTTGGCCTGCACTTTTCATGTTTTATTTTTTTTTGTTGTTAAATGGATGTTGAATCTATACTTATAAATGGTTCCAACAAAGCATAGCAGCCACATGTTGTAATGCATTCTTCAGTGCTGATATGAGGCTCTTCTGTACTTGTTATAGAGAAAGAGGAGGGTGCTATCTCTACCATGGTCATTCGAGGCGCTACAGACAATCTGATGGATGACATTGAACGAGCTATTGACGATGGCGTGAACACCTTCAAGGTTCTCGTCAGGGTAAGAGACTGCTCAACTAGCTGACTGCATTTCCAAAACTGGAGCTAAATATCTGTTTGGGAATTAACTTTTAGTCCTCAAAAAAACTAGCTGCTTTTTTATAAAGCTTAGTATTGATTTGTGTGTTAAGATTTTAAATAGTATATTAATGCATGGATGTTTTTTTTATTGTTCATTTCTGTTTGTAGGACAAACGGCTGTGTCCCGGTGCTGGGGCTACAGAAATTGAACTGGCTAAACAGATTATGTCTTATGGAGAGGTGAGATGATGTCACTGCTCAAACTACTTAAAATTAAACCTTCTTGCCAATCATGCATTCCAAGTTCTACTTGATCATATTTGTAATGTACATCTAAAAAGTCATTAAGCAAGAAGCATCTAATGGCACTTAATCTGATCCTCAGATTTAGTCAGTGTTTAAATGAACATTCTCTATTCATGTTGCATATGCTCTTGTTGGGTCTTGAGTTTTATGAGGCAAAAACATTTGTTTGCTATGTATTCAGTACTTGTTTGCTAGTGTTCATTTTTTATTTAAAAAAAGTGTCTAATTTCTTGAATACTTTTGGATATTTGCTCTGCTATGCATCGTTAGCTGCGAGACCTTACATAGAGCGCTGTCTTTCCAAATAATGTCTAGTCAAGTGAATTACCTCCGGTACACTGCAAGCAAGGTGTAGAAACATCACAAATATGATCAAGAGAAATGGGAGGCCCCAGAACTAAATTTCAAGTGTCATTGCAAAGGGAGTGAATACTTATGTCTATGCAATTTTTGGTTTTCCTTTTTAAAGTTGCTAAAGTTATACATGTTTTTTGCATTATGGAGTATTGCATGCAGAGTAAAAGGGTACAGTCCGAGTGTTGTTTTATTGTAGCATATTAAATCAGCAACATAATATGTGTTTAAAAAAAAAAGAAAGAAAAACAAGTTGAACTTTTAGAATGCATTTTATATAGCCCGTTTACTTTATTAAACAGTATAGCCAGCTGTGTTGCATGAATACAGCCAGTTTTCTGCTGAGGCTGCAGTAAATATAATAATTAAATCAATAAAAAAATATAATTTAGATTAACTTGTTGTTGTTTGAAGTGTAATCCTATAAATGTAAAGTGTTTCACAAAAGTGAGAACACCCGTCACTTTTTGTCTGTAGTTTATTAGATCTTACACGGAACAACACTGAAGTATGACACTTTGATACAATGTAATGTAGTCAGTATGTATAACAGTCTAAATTTACTGTAAAATCACTCAACACACGCACATTAATACCTAAACCACTGGCAACAAAAGTGAGTACACCCTTAAGTGAAAATGGCCAAATTGTACCCATTTAGCCATTTCCCTCCCTGGTATCATGTGACTTCTTAGTGTTACAAGGTTTCAGGTGTGAATGGGGAGTAGGTAGGTGTGGTAAATTTGGTCATATCTTCTCTAGTGGGGCATTCTCAAAGAGAAGGTGACGAATGCAAGGTCTCTGGCACCCACCAGCTCTGTGGTCATTGTTCTTATCATTGAGGAGTAGAAGAGGATTCCAGTGGCAACCTGTTCTAGTGAACTAAATGCCCAAGAGAGTTGAGGCATTTCTGGAAAATATTGGTGTACTCACTTTTGTTGCCAGTGGTTTAGGTATTAATGACTGTGTTGTTGTTGTTTTGAGGGCACAGAAAATGTACACTGTTATGTAAGCCGTAGACTGACTACTTTACATTGTATAAGTGTCACCTGTTTAGTGTTGTCCCATGAAAAGATAATACATATAAATAAATAATAAAATGGGAGGGTATACTCACTTTTGTGAGAAACTATCGTGAAGAGTCACCAGCATATTCAGTACAACTTGTTCTACTGCCAGTGGTTGCTTCATATTATGATAGTGTAATAAGTGAGTTTGAGTTTAGTAATTAAAAGTAATGTCCGCCAACCTTTGTATAATTTTAGATGTATAAATATAGTGTTCCTTGGTTTTGGCTTCCATACATTTTTCTGTCTAAGTACCATTAAAAAACATGATATGCTTTGCCAGTCATGCCCAGGTCTGGAGCAATATTCTATCAAGAAGTTTGCTGAGGCTTTTGAGGCTGTGCCACGTGCCTTAGCAGAAAATTCTGGTGTGAAGGGCAATGAACTTATCTCCAAACTGTATGCAGTTCATCATGAGGGCAACAAAAACATGGGCTTTGATATTGAGGTGAGATCTCATTCAAAGAAGTAGAGTTTGAACAAAATGCTGCTGTTTTATTGAAATTATTGTTCACTGAACTGTTCGTTCTTGCTTTGCTAGGGGGAAGGACCTGCTGTAAAGGACATGCTTGAGGCAGGCATTTTGGACCCTTACCTGGTCAAACACTGGGGCATCAAACTGGCCACCAATGCTGCAATTACCGTTCTCCGAGTTGATCAGGTTAGCTACTACTTCAGCCATGATGTTAACATACACAGTTCCTGCATAGTTCAAAGTATACTACTTAAGGTATAAGGTACCTGTAATCACTGCTCATGTGAGGTATCAAAAATTATAATATTCCGACTAATGTTTCAGATTTAGTTCTTGGCTCTGGGGTCTTGGTTCTGTTTCGGCAATTTCTTTGCTGATTTCTATTTTTCTGTCCAATAATTATAAATGGAATCATACAGACACATTGTTGTTTAACCTTCCTTTTAATGGAAAAATCTACCATTAAAAAGAGACTGCTGGTTTGTCTCTGCACTGGCTCTCTCTGTATATGCCAATTATCGGTCACGACCGATCAACTGAAAACCAGTCAAATCCAGTCACTGGCTGATTGGTCGGTGCATCTGTAGTATTTGTAGATTAGAATTATTTCACAGAATTGTTATTATAGAATTGTTTTACATTCCTCTGCTTTGTTCTTCAAACCCCTGACCCCCTTCAACCCCCTATATTACGTATAGATTTTTTTAAGAAGTTAACGGTCTAAAAGCTTTTTTATTACAGCTATTTCTTGATGTACAAAGGTCAACACACAATGTTAAAGAATGATTCTTTAAGAGAAGTTGACCTTTGTGGAATCTCCTATATACTGCTCACAAAATTAGGGGATATTTCAGAATGAAATCTACCAAAATTAAATATCCCCTAATTATTGTGAGCAGTGTTTATAGTTTATAGTGAAAGAGGACAGGGTTACTACTTCAATTTTCTTGAAACTCTGATTGGTTTGGATAAAAATCATTTTCTTGATGAGGAATTTTCTTAATTTTCATCAGTTGTAGGTTTGAATGCCTTCTAACCCCTTTTTCACATCTTTACCAGGGGTGCCAATAATTGTGGATGGGACCTATTCTGAATTCACAATATAGGAAAAAAAAAACATCATCTCAGTTCCTAAAAACATCTCGTAAAAGCAGTGTTGACATGAAAAGCGAGGAGGCTGTGTTAAAGATGATCTTGTTCATTATTTCTGATTATCTTTCTGATAGTGTATAGCACATTTTTCTGATGTTTAATGTAATATACTGTCAGATCATTATGGCGAAACCAGCTGGGGGCCCTAAAGCTCCCAAACAGCAAGGCCACTGGGACAAAGATGAATGGGATGAAGAACCTGATAAATTTGACACACGTCATTGATCAGAATCCCCAAACATGGGAAAGGTGGCCTTTTCCTTTTTGTGTGTGTTAACCACTAGTGTGAAGAGTGCTTGATCAAGTTGCATGAACACGTTAATATTGTATCTGAACATTGGGCTTTCTCGTAAGCAGAAGTTAGAGGGCTTTCTGCCGTCACACAAAGAACTGGGTTAATGTTAAACACGTGAAAAGCATTTGTTGCACAACCGCAATTAAGTCAAATCAAATGTCAATTGAGTTTATTCCTATAAATAGTTTGTGAAATATTTAACGTACAGGCGCGCACAGTTTTTTTTAACCACATTACATTCTGTGGAAGAGGATGTTGAAAATGGATGTTGTCCACCAACTTTCACGTCTTTTTATGGTAACATGTTTTACATTTTTAAACAAGCAAACTGCATTTAAACTGTATGTAAATGTGCAGAGGATGCTGCTGATAGCACGAGTGGAACACTAGCATCTACACAACATCCCTAATGTCACAATAATAAAATGTAAAATAATAATATGTAAAAATCACAATAATAAAAGAAAATGCAGTAAAATACTATTACTACCCTGCATAGGGGAAAGCCGTAACACTTAATAGGATGATAAGATGAACACTACAGTACTACACTGCTCACAAAAATGAAGGGATGTTTCAAAACGAATATGAGGAGGATCCCACAAGAACTGCTAGACAATCTGATTGTGTCCATGCCCCATCACTGTCGGTCTGTTTTGGCAGTCTTGGGTGACCATACACCCTACTGAACAGTCAATGTGGGGCACTCTCATCCAGTATAACATGCTTCTGTTTACCTCCTTGAATGTCACTTGCTGGTGATTTTATTCAATATAATAAAATCAAATGTTCTTTTGTTTAATTGCTTGATATTCATTTAGAAAGATCCCCACTTTTTTGAGCAGTGTGCATTACAATAGGATAGGCACATACCCTTACAAATACTAAAGTCATTTAAACACAAAGTAACTTGCACCAAAAGGCTCTAAACACATCAACTGAGTAAGAACGGTCTCTGATCCACAAGAGAAAAGCAGCTATGGCACTTTATCTGAAGTGGACTTCAACAATGATGACGTCATTCCTTACATATGTTACTGAAACTACTTATGCCTTGGTATCTGCTATTTATGAGTAGAGAATGAGCATCTTTTATTACATAAACCGTTCTGTTATTCAGTAATGCTTTAACACTGGCACTGATGTGGAAATGCTGAGCTGGATAAAACACTTTGATTACTTAAAAGCCAGGCTTTAGGTTTGATTAGTTCATGTTTTTGCTTTCGAAATGCATCATGATGAACTGATTGGTGGACACTTAACATGTTGAGTGTGTGTGATTGTGAATGGCATACTAACAGTTTTGACACCATCTACTGTTGGTCTACTGAAGGGTTTTTCTCTTTTCTGAGATTGCATGTTGCATGGATTGAAACACTTATTACCTCGGTATTGCAGTGATACGTGTTTGTTACATGAAACAAAGGATGATTGTATCTTTTCAGTCACAGTGTAATAAGGTTGTGTGTACATGTCTTGTTTGAACAGATTATCATGGCCAAGCCTGCAGGAGGACCCAAAGCTCCACAGGAGAAGAAGGACTGGGATGAGGATGACTGAGCCAGTGGATCTCGTTTCCCCCACTTAATCGTTTTGACTGTTTATTTAATGCCAACGTTTATTTTGTATTTGTTTTTCTTTATAGATTAAGTTTTGGATTCATTGAACAACAATGATTGGCTCTGTAGTTCTTGTGCTCCCAATAAAAGGCACTTCTGCTGACAAATCAGATTCTGTATTTATTCATAAGAAATGTTTCTTAAATGTTCTCAATCATTCTTGCTCTTGTTTGACCCTAAATAATGTTTTCTTTCTTTAAAATGCACTTTATAACCATACATGTGGACGTTATGGAATAATTCTGTAATCACAAAAAAGCAAACCACTGCAAGTACCAGATCAAGATCTTTTAAACCAAAGTATTAATTTTGTTATCTACGTTTAATCAGAAACAGCATGTGCACGCTGTTATCTTGTGTGCCAGACATGTTATCAAACTGTAGTTACACTTCACTTGAGTGTTGAGAAAGCAAGCCTGCTGTTGCACAACATGGAACAAAGGTGCATAACGAAGTGTCTGAAAAAGTTTCCTGTTGGGACCAGTGTAGTTACCCATAGGCTAATGGTGCCTAATGTATTTTATATGAAGAATATATGTAATAGTGATTAACCCTTAGAAGTTCAGTACATATTATATAAGTGGATCAGATCAGATGTTAGAATCAGCGTGCCTTTTATGCCATGTTTGGTAAAACATAATTATTTATGTTTTAGGTAACGCAGGAATTCTGCCATTCTTAATTATTTTCCCCTATTGAAAATTATGAAAAAAAAATGTAACTTATTTTCATATTTTTATTATTATTTTTTTTAACATTTAAATTGATCTGATGAATTTCATTCTACAGAACAGAAATACAAATATGTCTACAACTTTGTGTGTGTATACGTATATGCATATGCGTTTGTCTTGCTGTACTTGATAGGAAACATCTTTCTGGTTCCCATGGCTTTTGTAGAAGCTGCAACTTTCTTTTAAAAACCAAAAGAGCCAAAACATTTGCTTAGGTTACTACGGTCAGGTTCATTTGCAGGTGTAGCATTAATTGGGTACAGTAAGTATTATGTCTATGTAAATTCCCTGCTAGGATAGTCGTATTTGTTTGTGTATCCAAGAAAGAGGGACTGTATTTGTGTTTTGCCTTTTGGAATTCAGGACAATGTCAAGGTTGTTGTGCGTTGTTCTGCCGCTGAATCCAAACCAAGTCCTGTAAAGCTCTCTGAACTTGGAAGAGGAGGGTTGTTTGGCTTGTTTGCTCTTACAACAGTAAGGCTTTTCTCCAGGAGATGTAAAATGGTGCATTATGTTGCTGAAATACACTGCTCACAATAATACAATCAATCTCAAAATGAAATGTGTCCTATTTTTTGTGAGCAGTATATATTGTGCAGCTTGGTGGGTAGTACTGTTATCTCATTTTCATCCTGTGTTGGTGTGGCCTGGGTCCCGTCTGCATGGGTTTCCACCTGTTTCCTCCCACAGTCCAAAGACGTGCGTTGGGTTAATTGATTAGTCTAAGCTGGATGTACACCAAAGGTGCTCTGTTGAATAGAGATCAGATGACTGTTGAGAGCGTTTGCCATTACAGTGAATTTATTGTCATGTTCAAGAAAGAACTTTAAGATGATTTGAGCTTTATTGTCCTTTTGGTAATAGCCATGCATATATAAACATCGTCATTAACAATACCCAGGTAGGGTGTGGTATTAAACAATGCTTAATTTGTATTAAGGGGCCTGAAATTGTGCCAAGAAAATATCCCCCCACATCATTACACCGCCAGCACCACTCTGAACTGTTGAAGGGAGGAAGGATCTATGCTTTCATGTTCTTTGTCAGAGTCTGAACCTCTGAATGTTGCAGCAGATTGACTCATCAGAGCAGGCAACGTTTTTCCAATCTTCTATTGTTCATTTTTGGTGAGCTTATGAGAATTAGTCTCAGGAACCTCCTATTAGGTGACTGGAGCAGTTCCCAGTGTGGTCTTTTGCTCCTGTAGCATCAAGGTTGTGCTTTCAGAGATGCTCTTTTCAATCTCCATTATACTGAGCAGCTATTTGTTGAAATGTGGCATAACTAAGCCATTTTCACCCAGAGAACTGCTGCTGGCTTTTGCTGACCATTCTTTGTAAACACTGGACATGGCAGTGCATGGAAATCCCAGTAGATCAGCGGTTTCTTAAATACTCAGACCAGCCCGCATAGCACCAACAACCCCGCCACGTACAATATCACTTAAATCACCTTTCTTCACCGTTCTATTGATTGGTTTGAACTTCAGCAGCTCATCTTGACAGTTTTCCCTAATGTTTAATTGCTTGCCTAAATGCATTGTTTCTGCTTTGTGATTGGCTGACTGGATATTTGAGTTCAAATACAGTTGATCGGGTGTACTTCATAAAGTGACCTGTGTACTGTCTGTTCTTAAACTCTGCAATGTTCCTTTAAATCGCGAGAGCGCGCGTTGACGGTCCAGTCACCGAGGAGTAAGTCAGTGCGCGCTCCCGCGCTACTCAGTAAACATGGCTGCTTTCAGTAAGTCTATACCGCACAACTGCTATGAGATAGGGCACACATGGAGTCCGTCATGCATTCTCTCGACACTGCAGGTGACAGCCGGGGCTCTGGAAGTCTCCTTCAAGATATATGCCCCATTATATTTGGTAAGTACGCCTCTGCATTTTTGATCCGTGTTCTCTGCGTGGACATTAGCTATTTGATGAGCTAACGAACATGAGCTAATCACACTAATTAGGTTACATTAATCATTTCGACTTTGACTAATGATGTAGCATAATAATAGAAAGTGGTAATAGTATTACCCATGGGTTAATACATGAGCGTTCGTTGTTGAGTTCACTCGATTTCAGTGGTGGTTGTGTAACTATACATATGATGTGGTCAAGGCCACTATGAAGGAACCAAAGTCCAGGATCGGTAGTGATCCACAAACATGCAGGGTGAACCACAAGGACATTGGATCATTGACATTGGAGGCATTTAGAAATGTCAATGCCCACACACTGTAGAGAGTAAACGCATTTCTTGTACTGTTGTATCTCTTCTCGATCCCCACGCTTATTGTGTACTCACTAGTCATCGTATCAGGTACCATACGGGTGCACTTTGTGCCAGCTGCTATTTATCGCATGTCCATCATGCCATGACTGTCTCGTTAATACATGCAGTAGCATCAGAAAGTGTGTACATGGGGAAATGTATTCAAAGCGGATGCATGAAAGGAATTCTGGCGTGGCACCCAGGCTGGCCAATCAGGTTTCAGAACCCGGATCGTACTAGACTGACCCCATTTCCCATAGTTTGCAAGTCAAGGAATAGGTTATTAAGGTTAGGCATTACTAAATGAACTGACAAACATGATCTCATTAAAGATAGCACTGTGATTTTGGCTTACGCATCCAAAGGCATGGAAGAGATGGTCGTACCAAACTGTCTTCATACAGGACCATTTCACACTGACATGATGCTGTGTGATATACACACTCACTGGTCACTTCTTTTAGGTACATTTACAGGATTTAGCAGACGCCCTTATCCAGAGTGACTTACAAAAGTGCTTTAAGACATCAGT
>JAVSBV010000043.1:3782565-3794165 GCA_033117975.1 Parotocinclus spilosoma | reverse complement strand
ATTTGGAATACGGCTGTAACGTAACAAAATGTGGAAAAAGTGAAGCGCTGTGAATACTTTCTGGATGCACTGTATGTGTCCTTTAATGAGATTCTTATGACTGGCAGCACGTTCGTTCACCAGCAACCTGTGGTGAACTTGGCACGGTAAAATCTGATTTCTGATTGGGGAAAGTAAGAAAGAGTCCCATGAACGATAATGAGACAACACATATCAGGACATATCTTGCAGTAATTCAGGATACAATACACACTAGAACAATTACAGCATTGTAGAGGAATGTTTCCCATATTGTTTATTTTAAATAACTTGACTTAGAATATGGTGGATGCGTTTGTGTATATTTCATGTCAAGTCAGGACTGTTCATTTGTGTACCTTCAGCAATTGTTCTGCTTTGGTCCATATGTAGATGCTGATTTAATTTTGCTGTGCATATAACAGTTAATGGTATATGAGATAAAACAAACTGCTCCAGCTCAGTCCATTCTGGCACTATGCCACTATGAATCACATACATGTGACAACAGTTGATTCATTCACAAAGTGGTTGATTAAAATCTCACATTCCAGTATATTTGGTGAGTCGTCTCAGAATACTAGTGCATCCAGAGACAGGGGCATGTAGAGATTTGCAAGATAGTTTCTATTGGGATGTTGCAGTAGCTGTAGCCTTTATATAGATGAGATTTTGTACTTCATTGCTCAGCAGTTGTCATGGTGATTCCAGATGACTTAGGCTGAATATTAGATATGCTGAGCATAAGACGCACAACAATTCCACCAACGTACTGTCATGTATCCTTTAAACTAAATTAAAATTAAAATTAAAAATAACTTTTCAAAGCTAAATGACACTTATTAACACAAGGGTATAAAGTAGGTTTGATTATATATTTAGCAAAGAAGTCTGTCAATGGGTAGTAAGATGAAAGTGAAACATGATTGAAAGTCCCATCTTCCCATCTTCAAACTGCAAGAGCATGTAGTATTAACAAACAAAATATTATTTTTTTACATTTCATTACTTTAAATTTAACACATTTCAATGCCTATTGTTTTTGCCCTCAAAACTTTCCTCACAATACTTTGAATAATGCGATTCCTAATTACATAACACTTTGGAATACCTCCCACGTGTACAACAATAGACTGATTCTAAGTGCAAAGTGCTTGCACTCTGCAGGCTAGAAGGAAACTAAGATCAATTCCCATAGTAAAAGAAACAAAAGCGAGTGCAGATTCATGGGAGATTTATATAATGGCATTGAGTCAGAAAGTGAATCACCTCAGAGTGTGGAAAAAGAGGAACAGAGACTGGAGAATGCAGAAAAGGGTGGAAAAGAACTGTAGCCAGATACAGTGACAGACCACATTACTCAGTGCATTGATTTATTATTTTTTTTACTATTTCCATACACCATACAGATTAAAACCTCATAAAAACTGCATCTACAAACTACAAAAGAATTAGGACACCAGCCAATAATTTTTTTTTTCAATTAAGGATATTCTTATTTTTCTGTTGGAATAACTGTTATCACGCCCCAGGAAATGTAACTATATTTAGAAACATTGCTGTGAGGATTTGATTGCAGTCAGTGACAATGACACTAGTAAGGTCAGGGTGTTGGATGATCACCACCCACCTTATACACATTTCTAACTTATGTCAAAAGCATTGGATGCAGCAGCATCATTCCAGAGAACACAACACCACTGCTCCACTCCTCCACAGGGCTTCATATCCCTCTAAACAATGGCTGGTATTAGGCATGGTACCAAGAGGTGTATGCCTGTATACTCCAGGGATCCCTCTTTTACTGGCAGTCCTTCAATTAAGAGACTAGACATGCTGTGTGTGTGCATATACACAACTGTGTCAGCTTTGGATGCAACTTAAAGAAGTAGAATGCATTGAATAGAAATGGTGTCTACAAACTTTTGGGCATATTAGAATACAATATGTGAATGATAATATTTTTTACTGTCAAATAGGTGGTAATCAGAATACAGTTACATAAAAGGCATCACTAAATTCATATAAGCTTTTGATTTAAAAGCATAAAAGTGCATTTGCACCATAGTAGGCTTCACATACTGTGCATACTTCCTGTCCACACACGCAAGAATGAAAATTGATACACAGCCAGGGCAGGAATGCAGGAATCTCACCTGTGCCAAACTCCCACTGATGGGTCCTTGAGCAAGACCATTAGCCCACAATTTCTTGGATTGTAAGACCTTATCAGTTGTAGATCCCTCAGGATAAGGGCATCTGCTAAATAACTTAAATGTAAATGTAAATTAATGTCCTAGAAATTCACATTCACAGAGGTCAATTGAGGACAGAATATTTTACCCAATACAACCTCTGCTGACAATGAAAAAACTGCTTTTGGCATCTAAAGGCAAACGTAAATTTCAGTTTTGTTCAGCTAAAGCCAAAGAAACTAGAACAGTATGGGAAAAGAAAACAAAAAAAAACACGCAGCGTTGACTTCTATTTCACTGCAGACAGTATGAACCTGAAACGTCATTGTCTGGTCAGTTTTATTTAGTTTGTTTATAAACATCCATTCCTGTATTTTAGGCCTGCAACACAAAAAATGGCAATATAATAACACATTTACCAATTTATAATGTTGCTTGACTTGCTTACCACACTAAAAAGATGTTTTGGCACAGAGGATACCAAGTAATTTAGTATTTGAGGTGCTATTGTGTCCCATTCTTCTTGAAAACATGTACAGGTTGTTGTTTCTTATGTCAAAACTCTCCACACATTCACTATTGAGGACATGTCAAGATTGCAGGCAGGCCATTTCATTATTCATTCCCTCTTTTTCTTCTGTTTATGCAAAACCACGGCTGCCCAAATCATGGCAGAATTAAATGTGCACCTCAACTCTCCTGTTTCCACCAGAACTGTCTGCCAGGATCCACAGGGTCAATATACACGGCCGGGCTGCTATAGCCAAACCTAGTTTCATTGTCCAACCACTGTATATATAGATATACTGAAGTAATACAGATTTGTCTGTCCACAATACACATTTCCACTGTGTAACAGTCTATCCCAGGTGCCTCCGAGCCCAAAGAAGTTGACATCACTGCTGTACATGGTCAACATATGGCTTTTTTTGCAAAGTAACGTTTTTTGAGGCATGTGAATGTTTGTGAACTCTTTGTTATAGTGCATGACAAAGATTTGCTAAACTTGGCCTTTACGCACTAAAACTCCTTCAGTTTCTTCTTTGAATTGTTTAATGATTTTATATACTGTTAAGGGTGGAATTTGCAAATTCCTTCTAAAAATTCCTCCAGCAATATTGTGTTTGAAACATTTCTCACACATTTGATGATAAACTGGAGATCCTCTGTCTTTGTTCCTTATAGACGCAGCTTGTTGTGCACACTGCTTTTGTACCAAATAATGATGATCATGATTTGCTTATCAATTAATTAGTTTATTTTGTTAATTTAACCTTATTACTAGCACTAAATTGCCCCCATCTCAACTTTTTTTAATGCAGGATTGGATGTTTATTAACACCTGAAATTAAGTTGATTAAATATCTCATACTGTCTACAATGAAATAAAAGTTAAAGTAAATGTAAGAAACTTTCCCAGCTTTTTCTAATTTGGGATTAATTATGTATAATCTGTAGTAAAATACATTTTTACAGTTATTCTCCCCACACTATGCACATCATGGCATTTATGCATTTAGGTAACCACTGTGTGAAACATATATTTCTGTTGTTTTTTGCATGTAATTCCATTTTTAACGATCTGAAGATAAAATCGATATTACCTATATCAAATCCTAACTTTCCCCTCACTTAGTGTAATTAAGCCTCAGAAACCTTGTATCTATGTTGCATATAAATATCTGATCTTACAAAGCACCTGTTCACATAACTGGACTCCTTATGCACCCCATCATACACATAAATGCACACACACATGCTCACACAGTCATACACACACAAATACACCCAGTGACCTCTGACTTCTGGAAACTGCAGTCCTTGCTTGATTGAGTCCAAATCCACCTGACTGGATCTGTTAGGATTTAAAACAGCCAAAGCAGCTCATCTCTTTATTTGGAGCCAGTTGAGGGGAGATGGTGTCAGGAACCACTGATTTGAGGATGTCGTTCTCGCTGGCAATGATGTGCTTGACCAGGAAGTTTGCTGCTTCGTTGATATTGATGTTTTCCTACAACATTAAGAATTATTTTCATGGTTAATGCCTGGGTAAACTCATTGCACTTAATAAGTCTTTACTAACAATATAAAGCATTGAGTAAGTATAAGACATGGCCAAACCTTTCTAATTTCAGCCACACAGTTGCTTCTGGACACATAGAAGCAAGCATACAGCCTTCAGTTTAAATACACAAACATTGGCAGTAGTATGGGTCATGGTGAAAAGCTTAGTAACTTTCAATGCAGCTTTGTCATAGAGCTGCACAAATAAGCTGTGCTGTTATTTTAAGGTGGAAACATTTGGGAGGAAATTTGTGTAAGCAGCAGATACACGGTAGCTCTACAAAGCTAGTAAAGCTTCATAGATTGGGGTTCAAAAGCAAAAAGTAACTGTACACTGGTCTGTGCCTTCTCTTGACTAATAAATAATGATTAACCATAGTAGACAATGGAAACACTATTTGCCCTTATGCATAGGTCCAAATATAAATTATCAACCAAATGGCTAAATTTTAGATGATTTAAACTGGTCTCCATGGATTCACTGGAGGGATTCTCTTTAGTTTCACGATGTTAAAGGATTTAATAATTACAGAACTGTTTAATTTCAGCTTTGAGGTAGTCAATTCACCGTTTTAACATGGCAATGTACTGTTATTGTAATCCCTACCAAATGGGGTCAAGTGTTATGACTCTGAGCAGGTTCATTACATCAGTGCTTGTTTGCTGTCATATTCGCAAACTGAAGTATTGTTTTATAATGTACAGTTGTGGCCAAAGATTTTGAGAATTTTTTTTTTTTTCTGTTTTTATGGTAGCAGTTTGTAATAACTTTATTGTGAAAAGTGATCAGATGAATTACAATTAATTGTGGTTAGATTATTGAGTTTCAGCCACTTAATTTCAGCCTGCTAACATTATTTCAGTGATGATGTTGTTAGCTCAGGAGAAAAGGTTAATATAGATATGGCAACTGATATCACTCTGTCGTGCTGAACAGAAGAGCATACACACTCTACACAGTCAGACAAACGGTTTTGGAGGATGTCTTGGTGTCAAGAAGGGCAGCAAAGAACCATTTCTTTCCATGAAAAACATCAAGGACAGACTGACATTCTGCAGGAAGTATAGGGGTTGGACTGAGGTAAAGTTATTTTCTCTGATGAAGCCCCCTTTAGACTGTTTGAGACTGTTTTAAAATAAATGTCCGAAGAAGAAAATGTGAGTGCTACCATGCCAACAGTGAAACATCCTGAGACCAATCATGTGTGGAGTTGCTTCTAATCCAGGGAAGTGGGTTCAGTGAAAACATTGACATGAATGAGGAATGGTATCAAAACATCCTCCAACAGCCACTTCTACATTTTTTTTGTCAAAAAAAGAGTAAAAAAAATGTAGAATGCTTATAATTGTACTTCATTATACCATATGTAAGGGGCTCTGGCAAAAACAGGCTCTTCTAGAAAAAAAAATCATATTAAACTAGAGACGGAGGGCTTTACAAAACTAAAATAATTTTTATAAATGGATCAAAAGTGACCTGCTATGCCTTTGTAAACTTATGAGATTTGCATACCATCATTGAATTAGCTGTTTGGATTAAATCGATTCATTCAGCAGGCATAACTTTCTTACACATTTAGATAGATAGTGTCCATGAATTTTAAGTGGCTACTTTTAGTGCTTCTCCAAGTTTTTCAAAACAAATGGTGAACTGGGTCAATCACTTTCTGTACTTTTCATTGTTCTTGGGCTTTTTCTGAATGAATACTTCTAAAAATGTGGTTTAAAAGCAGCCTTTTAGTCAGAATATCAATCTAAGTTTTTGAGGAAGTGAAAGTTTAGTGTTGTATGGCCGGTCAAGCACTTTTCCCAGAGCACCTCACATCAACATACAAATAATTAAAATAATAAGAAAGCACTCTTTGTGAAAATCAAAATGTGTATTGTTCTTAAAAGTTTGGGACATGACTGTATAGTATGAATGTGCTGTTCACGCATCCAAATAATACACTTTTTAAGTGTGTTGACACTATTAAAAAACCTGTACACTGCCATGTTTTGATTTCATTACTTACTGTGGTGCCTGGATGTTTGGGAACCCATAAGAATTATCTATATTTTTACATAAATATGACCTCACTTTTTCAGTGACTCTCTTTAAATGAACTGCTACTCCTAGAGATAGAAAAATAAAAAAATAAAAAGATTTAAGCACCACTGTGTGTTTGATTTGCATTATTCATTACTTTGTTTTGCATTATAAGTTCAGGGAGTTTTATTAAAATATGATTTATTAAAAGGGAGATTTAATTACTTAATTAATTATTTTATTAATTATTCATTCATTCTTTCATCAATTCATTTGGGGCATATGGTGAGAATCAATAGACAGGGTGCTAATCTATAACAGGTCACATGCAGACACATAAACACACTTTAGAGAGACCATTTGACCTAACGCATCTCTTTGAAATATGAAAGGGAACCAGAGTACCTGGAAAGAGGAATATAGTTGTATTAATAGAGGGACACTAATAGAAAAGCTAAACTGAAATAAATAAATGAATATTTTTTGTAATACCTTCATTAGCTTTGATAAGAGAATCCTTGAATAGATTTGGACCTTCTTGTTTCACTTAGGTCCCCCAGTCCTCTATACGACTGTCAGGTGTAATTAGAATTGGAATATTCATGACCTTTAATTAGAAATCTACTAATGCATGTTTCCGCATGAGCTCCAGATTCTGGCCAGTCTGACATCCCATTAGAGCCTGAGTAGACATACGTTCATTAGCATTTTTAAATCCCTAGTCTATATATGTGTTGGAAGGTGATTAGAATAAAAAAGTATTTCTCTTTTTAGTCTAGTATCAGTAATGCTAGTTATCTCTTTAGAATATATTTAAAACTTTATGATAAATCTATAAATATTTGTATTATTATTAACTATACCATGAAGTGCTTTGGTTCACTAGCCCAGCACCATGCTGACCCAGATTTAATTCCCAGTCATGCCTTAAACTGGGTTGGGCATCACACAAGCAGAATTAATAATTACACTGCTCACAAAGAGAGAGAATATTTTAAAATGAATATGAAGTGATTTAAAAAGAGGCATTTTTATTTTTGATTTCAGTAAATAAGATCATCAGAAAAGCAAATGAAAAGTCAAAGAAAGTTGTTATACATATGAGATACAAACTCAATTATCTTGGGTCCAATGATGATGCTCATCAGCCCACCTTTTACAAGGTTTTCTGTGTTCAGCAGATAACGGAATGCATACAAATATGTTGGTGCACTCCAAGATATTTTGAAATATCCCCTACTTTTTGTGAGCAGATGCTTCTTAGATTACTATTGGGATTATGATAAAGCATTTTGACTTTACAATGAGACCCTGATGATACACATAGTTAGGCTAGTCTATGATATATAGAGTAACTTATGCTGAAGTAACCTCCCTGTTTGCGATTCATTCAATTTATAAAAGGTTTCTCAGATGGTAACCCCCTCATAAATCACCAAGCTTCTTCTGTGATTAAAATATTTGACTCTAATGCCAATGTCTTGAATAGTGCTGAGGCCTAACCTGCAGCAGTGGGCAAAAGTCAGAAACCAACCCTGAATTATACGCCATTCCACCACAGGGCACATGCACAGGCACACTCAATCACACTGGGCCACTTTAGAGATGTCAACTATATACTGGGAATATGGTTTAAATGTACACTCACTTATCACTTTATTTGTTACATTTCCTTGTTTCTACATTCATTGTGTAGTTTATCAGTTCCTCTTAGCATATAGAACTTTGTAGTTCTACAATTACAGATTATAGTCCATCTGTTTTCTATATACTGGGGTAGTTCCCTTTACTCTGTTCCCTACCCCAAACAATGACCACAAACCAGGTACTATACGGGTGGTGGATCATTCTCCTGGTGGAGTTTTGTTTAACAATATCTAAATTTACTTGATTGTCTATTCATTCTATCTCAGTAACACATAGCTTGTTGCACAGTTTGTGTTAGTTATTATCTAATCTTTATTCACTGAAAGATTCTAGTGGCTGGATATTTCTGGTCATGAACACTTTGTTTAGCTTAGCAGTGACACTGACATGTTTAAAAGCAGCATCCAGATGAGAGCCAGCCCAACAGAGTGCCAGAGCCTCATTTCAATTGTACAGGGTTCCCACTTATTTATCATTTTGCTCTGATATTGTAATCACGTATACATCATCATGACACTCAAACATATAACGTTTCATTTGATTTTAACAATGCACTCCTGAGCATCCCCAGTTTGTAAACTGAGCAAGACTCAATTCATGTGGATTGGGTGACTGATGGACTTAAGGTCAAGATTCTAAGCAAGCCAGAAGGGTAGTGCACAAAGTCGATAAACTGACTGATTCACTTTTTGGGAGGTGTTTATTACGACCCACTGTACTTCTGCTGTTTGTCTATATTATTTGAAGCTAATTGTCTACACAGTTAAAGGTTACATCCGTATTTAATAATTTCGGTAAAGTCTATTAGATCACAATTAATTAAAACCGTGTTCCACTTTACCTTGGCTGAGGTTTCAAACCATCCCACAAATCCATTTTCTTGGCAGAACTGGTCCATCTTCATACCATTGTTAACCAGAACCTCTTTGCTTTGGTCACACTTATTCGCCAGAAGCACGGTGGGAATGCTTTTTCCATTGGAAAGTGTCAACTTTGAGTCCAGATCCTCTTTCCATTTGGTAACTGCTTCAAATGTTGTGGATCTTGTGACATCGAAAACAATAAATGCCCCCATGGCCTCTCTGTAGTAAACCCGTGTCATGTTGCCAAAGCGCTCCTGGCCTTGGACATGGACCGGGAATGAGAGAAGAAAAGGTTAAGATAATTATTATTATTCAAACTTTTGAACATATTATCATTATTATCATTGTTATTATAAGATTGAGTGATTATATAAAATCACAGTATCTTTAAGTTCTAAAACGTAAGCACAAACTACAAGACAAGGCCTTCATATCTATTAAACATGCAAGTGAACAGAATACTTAGAAACTAACTTAATAATGCTTTTGCTTCTAATCCTTCTTGTTTATCATTATTTTTGATTTTCTATTCTTGATTGGACTAGTGGTCAGAGCTCAAATCAGTCTTAGATGACTTTTTTTCAGGTTTGTTTACTCTACAATGACTCCCATGTGATCTACCTCTAAATCTTACTCACATGAGACCAGTTCTCATATGATTATGTGCATTCCTTCCATGTGGGGAAATCAGTCTGGTTTTCATACAAAAACAGAAAGAGAGGGTGAAGCTGCTATGGTCAGCACATGAGACTAGATTTTAGTTATTACACAAACCTGACACTTTATTAAGTACAACTGTTTATTTCTCTACTCATTGTCCACTTTATTAGTTCCACTTACCATATATATGCACTTTGTATTTCTACAACTGTGATTTCCCTTTATTCTGTTCTCTACTGGTCAGGACTCACAGCACAGATCAGGTACTATTGGGTGGTGGATCATTCTCAGCACTGCAGTAACACTGATGTTGTGGTGGTGTCTTAGTGGGTGTTTTTCTGTTATGAGTGCATCAGACACTACAGTGCTGCTTGAATTTTAAACACCTTAATGTCACGGCTGGGTAGAAAATTATCCACCAGCTAAAGATGTCCAGCCACTAGCATCCTGTAGGCAGCATCCTGTGAGCACTGATGAAGGATTACAGGACGACTATAACAAATTTTGGAACAACAAAAAGCTACTGTTTGACTTTACAGCTATAAAGTGGGACAGTATGGTAAATGTATCTAAAAGAGTGCACAGTGAGTAAAAACTGTTTAAACATGGTGCCTGATCCTCTCATAACAGCACAACACATACTAAAACTGCAATCACATCATGAGTGCCGAAACAAGGAGGTGCAACTAAAGTGAATGGTGAGGGTATGCTATAACACATATCGTATTTTAGCCTGCTATCTGAAGAGACTGCTTGTGATAATCATCCTCTAATCCTTCATTAGGTCTCACAGGATGCTGTTGGCTGGACACTTTATCTTGGTAAACTATTTTCAGTCCAGCAGTGACACTGACCTCCTTGTGTCAGATTTACTCATACATGCACAAAACATGCCACCACCATGTCAGTGTCACTGCAGTGCTGAGAAGTTGTTTATTTCCTAATTTATATATAAAAAAAGAGATTTCAGGGAAATAAGTCATTTATTTCTTAGGTTTTAATCAGTGTCATTTTTATATATATATAACATTGAAATTTTACTTTAAATATGCATAAATATTAAATGTATTGCCATGAATTCTAGCTTCTTCTATCCATCCATCCATTTATCCATTATCTTCTGCTTAATCCACACAGGGTCGCTTCCACTTATCCCACAGGAAAGTGACTCCCCGAATAAAATATTTTGTCTTCCACTTTAGTTTTCTCCCTATTTAGAGCCTTTCAGTTCTCACAGATCTGATACATGTTATGATTTGTCTAGCTGTCATGTGGACTTTCTCCAAATTCTTACAGTATATGCACTTGAGCTGTGACAAACTGTCGAATCGAAAAAAAAGATAAATATCCCCACCATATAAAATGTATTTTAACTGTTATACTACTTAACATAATAATAATTGCTGACATGCAAATTAATATTGCACTGTGTTTTTAATTTTAAAAAAGTCTAATTTGATTTTATTTAGACTCTTCCATTTTGACAGTATACCCTTTCTTATATTCTGTGTAATTCCCATAAAAACCTAAACAAACACGAAAAAAATATATATATTATGCATATTATACTTATACTTCTTATATTTTATTATATAAATATATTATGCTTTGTGTTTACATACAATTCTATGCATGTACCATTTCCAAAATCAAATTAAGTTAACTTTTTAAAATAGCCTTAACATGGGTGCTTGGCCCAGTGGCACCACTACCACTGTGGTGATCCGGGTGTCTGGGTGGGACATTGTGTTATTAGTGGATTTTTCAGATATATAACATACCTCCATGTACAGCATTTAGCAGAAACTTTTACAACAGTTTCAGCCTTAACAGTTACACCTCAAGCAATTGAGTCTGGGACTTCTTGTGAATAGTTCAGTAACACATAGAGTTTTGCACTCCACAGTGTGAGAACTGTGTGAGGATCCCTGATGATGCATTAGTGTTTTTAGGGTCTCACAATAAATTGTAGGTTCATCCAGTTATTTTTTTATTTATTTTTTGCAAAAATAAGTGTCCAGCAATATAACAACTTTTTGAAAAGTAAATCAATATAATATAATATAATATAATATAATATAATATAATATAATATAATATAATATAATATAATATAATATAATA
>JAVSBV010000043.1:3753667-3769821 GCA_033117975.1 Parotocinclus spilosoma | reverse complement strand
ATGAGATTTAAGGGAAAACACAAAATTGTCTAGGTGACCCCAAACTTTTGAACGGTAGTGTATATATATATATATATGTGTATATACGTATATATGTAAGAAGAAAGAGACTTGATGTGAAAATGAGGCAAGTTTAGTAGAAAAGTACAAGATGTTACTTGTGGCAGTGGCAGTTTTTGTCTGTTGGTCAGAATCAAATTAAATAACAGCATAAGAAAATAATCTCAAGCATCATAATTAAAACCATAATCCAATCAAATTGTTCGGATCCCGATTTTGGGGCATTATCAGGTGTTTTTCTGTATCAGCTGAAATAGCTCTGGCAAATGACTAATCATGGGTGTGAATGTGTCAACTGTGTTGGTTAGAGAGAAAGCTGAGAAGTAATAGGCACATTTTCATTACCAATGGTCATCACAAAGCTCCACAGGATATAATGCCCTATTTAAACACACTTAGACCATTAGGTAATATTGTACACTGTGCTGTGAACGCTTATATCTATCGCACAGGTTTAAAAAAAAAAGTCCGGGAAGGACAAACTGGGAGCTTTCCGCGGTGCTGAACTCATTAGCGAACTACGATCCTCTTCAGGACAAACGAGACAAATACTTAGAGCCATCTAATAATAACAAACGACATGCTTTTATGCTTTTAAATGTGCATTATGAATACACTGATAGCAGCTGTTACGAAATCGGACTAAACTGATTACATCATAAACGCCGATTATGCTGTTCCCTAATAATCCGAACCCAATCAAACCGTTCAAATGTCCATGTATTCAGTAGCCTGAAATAGATAAAGACTCACCGCTGTCTAGTTATTTCGCTCCGGGTCCTGCAGGTTTGTCTGTGGGATAAGCGCTTACTGCCAGTCTGCATTGTCCTGCATTTTACACGACATAGTCGTTCATATTGCAGCCCATGTGCTTTTACACCATAGCATTGGAGGACATAAACGGCGACGCATCCCGCACTTTACGCGCGTCCTTTGCAGTGGATCAGCAGCGCCGACTGAGCGTAGGTGGTTCATATGCAGTGCTCTGTCCGAAGCATCGAAACTTCACTGCTCCTTCACCACTTATATTGTCATTAACGTCCAAAAATATAGACAAGATAAGATAAGATCTTTCGAAAAGATTAGCTACTTTTATTTGATTAAATCTGGGAACCTGCAGATATTTAATATTTGGTTGCCAATAATAGACTGCACATTGTTCAAGTAATAAAGGAGACTACTAAAATCTTCTGCAGACAATTTTCCCTGGGAACAAGTCAGCTCCAAGACCATATGTGTGCTGGACCAAGCTGTTTTTTGAAATAGGGCTATTAAGGAATCAAACTGCTGTAATTGTACATGCACACTATACAGTATGTCAAATGTTCAGCGCTGTACAAAGGTCTAAGGTCACCGTTAGATAAGTTATACCTTTGTTTTACAGTGGTATAATCACCAAATATAATTATTTCGTAGTATCTTTATTAGAATGCAACCAGAAAATATAGGTCGAGTTGTATGTCTTATTAAAATCTAAAAATATCAGCTTTTATAGGCTGCAGAGGCAAGTTGAATGGGTTGAACACTACAGTTACCTTTAATATGGCACTGTCATAGGTATAAGCCAGTTAATCAATTTATACAATGATAATAAAGAAATGGTTACCCAACTATGATGGAGGAATTGACTGGTTTGCCCAAGAACCCTGACCTGATCACCATCAGACTTTAAAAATAAGAATCCAAACAGTGAGAAAAGGTTCATTGTTAACCTTAATAGGTGTTCATCCTTAATAGTGGAGGTGCAGTGGATAAAGTACTGAATTATTACCAATCTACTACTGCTAAAGCCTCATGTAATTGCTTTGATTGTACATTGTAAGATATCAGTTGTAAGCCATAAGATAAGATGCTGGATAAGAGCATCTTCCATTTGACTACAAATAAATGGACTAACTCACCTCCCATACCTGTTTAATCCAGTACTGGGTTGGGTGGGCTAAGAACACAAGGTGGGACGCAACACTGGGACATTTTAAAGACATCAGTTAACCTAAACATGTCTTTGGAATGTGAGAGAAAAGACAAGGATGCAAACCCCACACAGGCATCGTCTGGGCTGGGGATTGTGCCCAGGTCTCTGGGGCTGTGTGGTTACAGTGCTAATGAAATGTTTCTACTAGACATTGAAAGGCCTTATAAGAAGTGCAAAAGATGTTATATAAGCAAGCTCCTTACTGATACTCTCGTCTACTCATGTCTTTTATTTTTAGTACTTTTTGTTTTGTTTTAAGTCTTAGATGCCATGCTTTGTGGGGGGAAATCTCTACAGATTGCTTACTGTAAATAACTGGAAAATAATTTCATCATTATTTCTTGTTTATTTCAGTAGGGAAAGCAGTGACTCAGTAGGTCAGGCTCTAGGTTTCTAACCACATGTTTGTGATCTCAATCCCCAGTCCTGTCAAACGTCTGGTCACTTTCGGGCCCTTTAGCAAGATGAAACATTTGTGCAGTAAGAAGACCAGCTTAAACTTGGCTAATCATAATGTTGTGAGTTAATATCTCAATTGTACCTAGGTGTTGGCTACTCATCCACGTAACTGAGTTTAAAAGCCATGTTGCCACTAGATGTGAATGGGTGAGTAAGAGTGTAATCGTTCCTTCCCAGGGTAGATACTTTATCCACCACAATCCTGATCAAGATAAAGTGGTTAAGGAAAATAGACAAATACACATTTTTACAGTACAATTAATATGATATAACAGTTTGTTTAGGGTTATGTACAGTATGTTTACTGTTTACTGTATTATATATACTTGCTATATAACGACAGCATTTAACTGGCAACATTATTTAACAAAAAATAGCTTTGTCTGACTAAACTGTCTGATTACCCATAAACGTTTTACTCTCAACCTCAATCTTGAGTTTCTCATGTTATTGGTGCGCCATCTGATGGGTAATATTTGTACTGCGACTGAAACTTTATACAGTAGTTTGTTCAGTTAATAATAATAATAATAATAATATTTTGAAGAAGAGGTTTTATTTATACCTTTTATTATTTTATTTGTACCTTTCATAAACTCAAGGTCCATTTACAGTTAGTTCTACAGTCCTCTTCATCATTATTGGCTTTCCTGAGGTATAATCTAGTGATGAACAATGTTTAGTTTCTTGACAAGAGACAGACAAATTTAGATTTACAATGCCCTGCTGTTTTATTTACATTTACATTTTACATTTCCAGCATTTAGCAGACACCCTTATCCAGAGCGACTTACAACAGATACAGTCTTACAATCTAAGCAATTGTGGGTTAAGGGTCTTGCTCAAAAACCCAAATGTAGCAGCTTGGCAGAGGCGGGATTTCAACCCTGAACCTTCTGGTCCAGAGTCCAGTACCTTAACCACAGTATTATATAGTGGCATATACCTGACCACGTTCTTACTACATCATAGACCATTCACCAAACTTAACAGTGGACATCATCTTATTTGGCCAAAACAATTACCCTTCTTTTTATGCCTATGCACTTTTGTGCATAGTGTTTGTTTCCACTCAATCTGTCCACTGTTAGTGGAGTCCCAGTGGAGTTGAACAAAATCCAGGTATTTACATTGACAGGAAAGGTTTTTTCGCTGGCAAGCCTTCCTCATAATTTGACATGGAAGTGAAATCTGGTGGTAGTTTTCTAGACTTGACCACAATATGCTGACTTTTCTGTAACTCTTCAACAGTGATCCTTTGGAGCTTGTTCTACATATCTTGCCATCCTCCTCGCTGTCTGTGAGCAAATGATACTTGGGTAATACTGATTTATATCAAATATAATCAGTTCCAAATGGTTGTGATTTGTAATTATTTGCCTACCTGTAGATATGGGCAGTTCATGTAAGTGGTTATTTATAGCTATTTCTTGGCTTATAAAGGTCAACACACTTTAAAAAAAAATAGGTTATCTTGTCTTTCCCCAGTAAAACAAGAAAATGTTTATTTTTCTAAGAGTGACAATGATTTTATATTCCCAGTCTAATTTTACTTCGATGAAAGGTTGGATTTTTCTCGTTTTCAATGCGAGAGTAAGCTACTTTATCAAAATGTGAACACTTTTTACTTATCTTTAACTCCCCAAATAAAAAAAAAAATTTAATTAAAAGATAAAAAGGTCACCAGTGTAACACGCGCTCCCAGTACCGTGGGCGGATTTCACTGAAAGAATGTTCTTCCACCACAACGACTTGAGACTAAGAGGCATGTGATCTGAAGAATCGGATGGGGGTGTGGGAAAGGGGAAGGGGTAGTGAAAAGACCCTGCAAAGATTAACCCGAAACAGCTCAGTGAACATACTGCCACATAGATGAGAAACTTTTTTTCCTAATGAGATGCACTCGCTTGTCCTCATAATCTTTCTCCTGCCGCTCATGAAACCTTCAAGGCAGCAGATTCCCCGGGAGTGCGCTAATTCTGAAGCTCTGGTTTCTAAGCAATGCTGCCCGGTTTGGGGAGGAGATGGATCAGCATGCGGGGCGAGTTCAGGTCGGGGTATCTGTCAAGACGCGAGGGTGTCAGATCAGCCCGATGGTCCACAGTACCCGTTCAGGGGGCTGGATGATAGAGAGAGATGGCCTCTTGTCTTTTTTAACCGTACTTGCCACTGTTTGAGGAACTTTATGGGCTTTGACTGCGGCGACTGCGCATTTGGATACTTCGGGTCCTCTTGCGCACAGAGACGCCAGTCGATCCGAAAAAACGTTTTCCAGCTTTCAATTGCAGAGAGGCGGAAATTTAACTCTTATCTCAATCTTGCCAAAAATACAATCAGCCAAGATTATGTGATTATTACCGGCACCTACGAACAAATGATCAATTCCAGTGCCACTATGTTTAAAAATGTTTCTGTCTATGATGTGTTTGTCTGGATGCATTACTATGTGTCCCGACCAACTATGCTTGGAGGGGAAAATAATTTGTGGACGACGGTGGATTTTGGTCACTGGGCCCCTGGCTTTTTACCTTGGCACAGAGTGTTCCTGCTCCGCTGGGAACACGAGATTAGGAAATTAACAGGAGATTTTGGCTTCACTATCCCGTACTGGGATTGGAGAGATGCGCAGGACTGTGAAGTTTGTACCGACGAGTTCGTGGGAAGCAGAAGTCCATTTAACACCAACCTCATCAGTCCATCATCTGTCTTCTCCTCCTGGAAGGTAACTACCACTTAGATTGCTTAAACATTTTTTAAACTGTTTGTCTGAACTGAAGCAACATGTCTTGGGAAATTGTTTCCATCTGGCACCAGAAATGGCCTTCTTTTTCCATTCAAAAAGAAGCCTCATTACAATTATATTAAATCTATGTGTAGCATGTAAAGCTACTTTAAAAAGATGCTGGCATTTTTGAAGAAGAATTGTATTCCCAAGAACCACTAATAATGGAACCAATCTGCCAGCAGTGTATATGTCAAGGTCATGTCCTCTCTTAAACAAGCTTATCAAACTCTATCAAAATGAATCTGGTGCAATCTATAATAAATATTTTGCTAACAGCATTCCATTATTTTCCTTAAATTAGGCTAAACAGTACTAGCTCCAGCTAGCTCAGACTTAGTATTTCACTACAGTGCAAAAAGTCTGATTGTAATTGAACCTGATCGTGTGCAACAATGTGTCCTGCTTGACACGGAAAGTTCCTAAAGATGTCATTCCACATTAAGTTCATTTTGGTTTCATGACATTATTCATTCTCATATGTTGTGTGAATATTAACGCTTGCTATTCTTGCTAATCAATAGGTAATTTGCTCGCGAGAACCACAATACAGTTTGAGAGGTGTGTTGTGTGATGGCACAGAGGAAGGACCCTTACTCCGCAACCCTGGGAACCAGGATCGAAGCTTGTTGGATGGGCTTCCAACATCCTCTGAAGTAGAGTTCACACTCAGCCTGTCCCAGTACGATACTGGATCAATGGACCGTCTTTCCAACATGAGCTTCAGGAACACTCTCGAAGGTTAAATTAACATAGACAGCCATTTAATTCCTGAGAGAACTATATATAGAATTAAGAGTATAGCAAATCATTATGTTGATGAAATATACTCAGTGAACAAAAAAAAGGTCACCTTGCATGATAGATTGAGAAGAGATGCAGTGAATGTCAGAAAAAACACAGATGTTAATGATTGTCAAAAAGGAGAGACTGCATTTGGGCATGCCAAATGCCATAGTACGAAGGAAGTAGCTGAATTCGCATATGCATCAAAGCCTATGGTTATGATAGTTTTACGGGTTTTACCATGGTAAAAATCTCAGTTTCTCAGGAAATTCTCATCAAAATGGCTGAAAGATGACATTTCAGTCATAGGTGACTTGTTTTGTCCAGTGAGTATATCTTCAAATTAATATATTTTTAAGACAAGAATACATATATTCTATGTAGGTGATAATGTACCCTAGAACAATAATATACTTAAAAATTTGAGCACCATTTTTTTCTGCTAGCAGCCATCCTTATCCAGAGTGACTGACAAAATCATACAATCATAGGAATTGTGGGTTAAGAGGCTTGCTTACTGACCCAGCAGTGGTAACTTTACAGAGGAGGAATTCAACTGGGCCTTCAGGTCCACAGTCCAGCACGTTAACTCTTCACCACCCCAGTGCAGACGAAACACAGACACAGATGGCAGGATTTCTTGGCCTGGCTTACTTTAAATAAATTCCCTGTCTAAGCATTTCAGTGAATTATCCCTTAGAATGCATGAGTGACACCTTCTTGAAACTGACTACAATACTAAATCTAACAACACTTTAAATACACTCTAAATATCCGATTTAATCAGTCATAAACAGCAGGGAAGTTTTACAGTTTGAGTTCTGTCATTTATTCACCTCAGTCACCTAACATCCTATCAGCATAAATAGCTATTTGTGACAGGAGCAGGGTCATACCTTTATTATTTAGACACACGCTAAAACTAGAGCAATTCATAGTGACCAATATATTCCCTTTCATCTGCTCCCATTAGGGGTTGTCACCACATACGATGTTCATGTCAAATTTGAGACAGGGTCCTGACACCTCCCCATTTATTCAGGCTTGGTACTGATACTTCTTGTGGAAGTGTAATCCTTGTAATCCTCAGCCTTTTGTTTTGCCTGATGCACTTAATTTAATTTGTTAACAAAATCAATTTTTGCATTTGCATTTCAGGCCTGCAACATATTCCAAGAAATTTTACATTTATCACTTCGTAATGTTGCCATTTCCTTTCACAACATTTAAAAGATGTTTTGGCACAGAGGAAACCAAGCAATTTAGTGTTTCATGTGTTCTTTTGTTCCATTTGTCCTATAAACATCATAAGATGTGCAAAAGTACAGGGTTGTCATTGTAGCCTTTTTGGTTCAAAATTCTCCGCACTATCAGGGACAGGTCAGAACTGCAGGCAGACCAGTCCAGTTGCCTTATATTCTTTTTCAGTAAGCATGCCTTTGTAATGTGTGGTTTGTATTGTTTTGTTGAAAACCGCATGGATGTCCCTGAAAATTATGGTGTCTTAAAGGCAGCATGTGTTGCTCTAAGATCTCAGTGTATTTTTCTGCATTAATGCTGCCATCACAGAAGTGTAAATATCTTCATTTTCACACAGTAAAGTTTTAAGTGGCATTTGTGAATGTAACTCTGTACTCTAGTGCTTCATAATGATTTGACAAAATAATCTCTTACCAATGACGGTTTTTGATGCAGTGCCTCTGAGGGATCCAAGGTCATGACTGTTCAGTATAAGCCTGCACCGTTGCCATTTACAAACTGAAAGACTTCCATATTCCTTGTATCATATTAGGCACTGTAAAAAGAAAAAAAAATTAAAATCCCTTCAAATCGTTATTTGTTTTAAATATTTCAATAGCTTTCTCATACAATTCTCACACAACATGATTACAATCACCTGTTGGCATCACCTTTTTGAAATCCACATCATTCAAATCACAAATTATTATTATCAAAGTAAAATTCTAGGTCAATGTAAGAAACACTGTGATATTTTATGTGCATTTTATATATTGTCCCAGCCTTTTCTGATCTGGGGTCGTACAAAAAAAGGTATTGGGTGAAAAAAATAAGGTTTAAGGTGAAGTTTATTTAAACTATTTTTAACACTTAAACCTCTCTCTTTGCATAGGCTTTGGAAATGCTCGGACAGGCCTTGGAAACAGCTCCAAAGTTGGCATGCATGCAGCACTGCATGTCTTCATGAATGGAACAATGACTTCAGTGCAGGGCTCAGCCAATGACCCAGTTTTCCTCCTTCATCATACATTCGTAGATAGGTAAGCCCTGTACCTGAGAAATGTATCCTTTAATCTTAAGTGCATTTTGTACTTCTACTTAATTGTGCTTGCTTTGAAATAAAAATTCTGCAAGAGCTCATTTTAAGTTGTATTTTATACCTTATTTTCTACAGCATATATGAGCAGTGGTTAAGGAGACACCAGCCAGACAAGTCTCACTACCCAACAACCAATGCACCCATTGGCCACAACAGTGATTACTACATGGTGCCCTTCATTCCTCTGTACAGGAATGGAGACTACTTCACCTCCAGCAAAGACATGGGCTATGAGTACTCCTACCTTCAAGATCCTGGTGAGATCTTATTATTGTTGTTGTTCTGGTTGTTGGTCAACAACAACAACAACAACAACAACAATAATAATAATAATAAGAGCCCATCAATTCTTTGATCTTTCTTTCTTTGATCTATTCATTACTGCACAACTTACCATTCCATTTATTTCTATAATAATAATATTAATAAATACACATCAAATATTTCATTACAGTTTTATTATTACCATTCTTAGTTTTATTAGCAGTTGATAGTAGTAGTATACTTTATCTTCACATTTCTCTTGTATCTCTGTTGTAGGTCAGAAGTTTTTAGATGGTGTTTTGTCCTATCTTGATGAAGCACGGCAGATCTGGCCATGGCTTTTGGGGGCTGCTGTTTTGGGTGCACTTTGTTTTGTGCTTTTAGCCTTTGTGCCTGTTCAAATGTACAAAGTTTTATCAAGGCGAGGGCGACGGTCTCTGAGCTCCGAAGAGCAGCCCCTCATCAGTAGCAACAGCGACACCTCCGATGCATCGTCCTCGTCTTACAGAACCATGATGGCGTAAAAGAGGTGGCCGCTAGGTGGAGACAAAATCCATATGACCTCATCCATCTGCACGCCCTAAATCAAAATGCTAGTTAACTTCTTACAAACGTGCTTTAATTAAAAATTAACATGTACATAGAGCGTGTATTTAAACAGGTTTAAAATGTATGTTCATTTAATATCCTTGCATTATGCTTTGCCATATTTATAATATATTCTTTTTTATTATTAATAAAGGCGACCTTCATTATTAAATATTTTGTGCGCTCACTCAATATACGGTACTCATGCAAATAAAAGCAGTTTACTGTGTTATTAAAAGTCACAGCACGCTGCAGAAGGATCTAGTAACAAATCCTAAGCAAAGCAGAAGCAGCTCTAGGATAAAGTAAAACCGTGTTAATTGCGTCCCAGGCTAATCCTTTTGGCTAATTAGTATCACCTGGCAATAACTGCATTAAGCATTTAAATTGTTTTCTCTCAGCCTATAGCTTCTTTACTGCAGTAGTCTGTGACTTTGCTTTCCAGCTTTGAGGTGGATTACTCTGGTTTTCTTGGGGTTTTTTTCTTTTCTTGTGACAAGTTAGCATTCAAGATGCCTACTGAAAATCTGACTGATAAACGCATGTCCAAGTTCAAAAACCGAGGCAAAGACCCCATGGTAGGTTTAAATCCATTTACACCAAGGAGCCTGTTGCTTAGCTTCTACCCTTGACTACATTTATCCTTTTACAAAGAAAATGCGTGAGCGCAGGGTTGCAGAGTGTGTGGAGCTCAGAAAAGCACAAAGAGTGGAGAGCATTCTAAAGAAAAGGAATATTTCCTCTCAGCCTGATGAAGCACCATTGTCTCCAGAATACAACACTGATGACCAAAAGGTTGTAGTTCATTATTGTGAATCACTAATCTATTATTGGAAGCTGTGATCTCCATTTAATATCTGCTATGCCATCCTTTTTTAGGTAATATCTGCAACAATTCAAGAAATCATTTCTAATGTGAATAGTGACTGTCCAGAGCGACAGCTGCAAGGTTGTCAAACAGCCAGGTAGCAACTCTAATACATCTAAATAATAAAAAAATGCATTGCTTTCCACCTCAATTGTTAAACCACTTCATATTTTAGAAAGCTGTTGTCTCGGGAGAGGAATCCACCTCTAAAGGGAATAGTAGATGCAGGTCTGCTGGTGCGCTTTGTGGAGTTCTTGGGCAGGAATGATAACCCTTCACTACAGTTTGAAGCTGCCTGGTCCCTCACCAATGTGGCATCTGGAACCTCATGGCACACTCAGCAGGTGGTGGAAAATGGTGCAGTACCTGCCTTTATTGCCCTTTTAGCTTCACCCATGCTCAACATAAGTGAACAGGCTGTGTGGGCCCTGGGCAACATTGCAGGTAACAGCCTTGCTTGATTTAATGTGTATAATAATATCATGCTTGTTTACAATTTTCTATGCCTATTAGAAATCCATAGCAGCCCCCCTAGGGATTTGAGTGAAGGGCACTGTAATTAGATTAGCATGCAGCATTCTAGAATTTGTTCTAAACAAACATTCCTACAGGTGATGGCCCATCTTATCGTGATGCATTGATCGACTGTAATGTGATCCCTGCACTTTTGGCTCGACTAACGCCAGATGTCCCTGTAAGTTGGGTTCTGTTTACACAATCAGCATAGTAAAGTAAAGAGAAGACAGCTTTTTAAATACAAACACATTTTTTTAAATTTTTTTTTTTGCAGGTTGGTTACCTTCGCAACCTGACATGGACGCTCTCAAACCTGTGTAGGAACAAGAATCCATTTCCTCGCTTTTCAGCTGTCCAGCAAATGCTTCCCTCAATAGTACAACTGCTTCACCACAGTGATAAATCGGTCCTATCGGATGCATGCTGGGCCATCTCCTACCTCACAGATGGGCCCAACGAGCGCATCGACATTGTAATCAAGACGGGGGTACTTCCACGGCTGGTTGAGCTTCTGGGCTTTGAGGAGCTTGCAGTTGTGGTAAAGATTTGTGTACAAGGCTTTTAGTGGTAAATCTGTAAACTGTACACCTAATGAGCTGTTCTTCTAAGACTCCAGCACTTCGTTCAATTGGGAACATTGTGAGCGGCTCAGACGTGCAGACTCAGATGGCCATTGATGCAGGTGTACTGGGTGCCTTGCCTAAGCTAATGCGTTACCCAAAACCAAGTGTGCAGAAGGAGGCAGCATGGGCAGTGTCCAATATAGCAGCCGGACCAAAGCAACAAATTCAGCAACTGATCACATGTGGTCTGCTTCCTCACCTTGTGGATCTCCTAAAGAATGTAGGGGGAGAATCAAATTTAAACTTTGGTCACGATCACTGTTTTAATAGCTGGAAAAGTTCTTTACGCAAGCATGAGTGAACATCTACACAGCTTAAACAATAGGGGATATTTCGAAATTAATATGAAGTGATTAAAAAAAGTAAGGGTTTTCATTAAACAAGATATGATGATTAGAAAAGCAAATGGTCTCCGGTTGTTCAATTATACAAATTAGCTGCAAACTGTTATCTGGATTGAGTAACAAATGTCTTTCATGGTGGTGAACAGAAACGTGTCAAACTGGAGGAGTGCCACACATTGACTGTTCAGTAGGGTGTATGGTCACCCAAGACCGCTAAAAGACAGCTATGGTGAGTGACAGATCGTCCAGCAGTTCTTGTGGGATGCTCTTTGTATTCATTTAGAAATGTCCCCTAATTTGTGAGCAGTGTACATTAAATGGTGTAATATTGAAATGCTTTAGCCCCCTCTTCCCACAGTCAGTTTCACATATACAGGCTGAGCAAAGGGAAGGACGAAAGCCTCCAATTCTCCTACTGACAATTTCTGTTTTAGGCTGACTTCAAAACTCAACGAGAAGCTGTCTGGGCCGTCACAAACTACACCAGTGGAGGAACGGTGGAACAAGTTGTGCATCTTGTCAAGTGTGGAGGCCTGGAAGCCATCCTAAATTTACTGCAAGTCAAAGATGCCAAGACTGTCTTGGTCATCCTGGATGCTATCAATAATATTTTTCTGGTAAAGTGGCACGTCTGTGTAGGACCTTAGATTCTTTCACTTAACCCATTAACTGCCACATTTTATTGCCTTTTTTTTTTTTTTACTATTTCTGTTTGCCTACATCCCATCAGTAGGCGAGTTAAAGCACACAATGCCCAAATGGGGATCATGGTTTTTAATGGGATAATCCTCCAACACTGGCTCATTAGTGTGGAAGTTGTATGTCAAAGTACTCTTAGACAATTGTGTTGACTTAGTTTGCTTGTCCTAGGCTGCCGAGATGCTAGGAGAGGTGGAAAAGCTTTGTCTACTGGTAGAGGAATTGGGTGGACTGGATCGCATAGAGCTCCTCCAGAATCACGAGAACAGTGCTGTGTATCGAGCTGCCCAAGGACTCATTGAAAAGTACTTCAGTGAAGTAAGTACTGTTAATGTACGTGGGCTTTCAGTTTGGTGTTCTAAACTAAAAATGACACATTCCCTGTTACTGCAGGATGGTGAAGCTGAATGCCTGAAGACTGAAGCCACTGAGACAGACTTTGTTTTTGGGCCAGCTGAGGTCCAAAGGAGATTTGATTTCTGAAATTTTGTATGGAATAAACATTTTGCACTAGTATAAGGACTCTGGGTTAAGTTCTTCATAGAAGCAGCAAAAGCCATATGTACTTGTCCGGCCTGATGAATTCAACTTGAATGCTTCTTATTCACTCTTGTGCCTTCCACTAATGAGTTGATAAACTGAACAGGAGGGACCAAATCTGTAAAAGCAATTAAAATTATTACAAAGCTTGTAATGCTACAGGAATGTTCTCCCAGGAACCATGTGTGCAGCTTTACTCACTTTTCTAAAAGCAATAACTACCCTAACACCCAGCTAAAACTTTAGAACATGGAAGCTTTACTTGCTTCAAAAAAAGAATATGCTACACAGGTAGATAAAAAATGAATTTAATCAGCGTGCACGTATTTGCAATCATTATAAGTAAATGTAAAATTTAACAAATTAAACTTCATGTTTAAGTCCTAGATGACAAAATAGGAATGTGTAAGCAGGACAAGTAATGAGAAATTTCTCTAGAGCAATCCGTTTCATTACCATTACAACAAGTTGAACCTGGCTTTCAATATCTGTCTACATAATTGGTACAATTATGAACTGTAAAACTACTCTTTTAAAGCCACTGATAGTTGTAGAAAAACATACATTTTAGTTGAATTCATAAGGTCATAGATTTAATACAGTACTCTTCATGCTTTGAGTGGTCTTGCCCTTTAGTCATCACCCTCACTATCTGTATCTTTCTTCTCTTCTTCTTTGGGTGGGCTGACTGCAGGTGGAAGGTCCAGTCTTGCCCAAGTCATCGGCTCAGCTTTCTTTAACACAATTTCAATCTTTGAAGCCATCATATTCACTGCACTTCTACTTGTGTCAATTACCTATAAGAAAAGTGTTATTCAGTCTTATTACCCATTTAAAAAGTTACTTCATGCCAACCAAGGACACATGAATTGTAGTACTTACACCCCATAAAAGTATATTTTGTTTAAATTCCTTTTCACCATCAAACTGAATGTGAATATCCATCTGAAAAAGAAGTATTTCTTTTAGTTAGGATATTGCGATTTTAAGCTGTTTCATATCTGAACTTGTTGGTAATGGTGATTTGTGTAGAATTGCAAATAAACCTGGTAGTTCATTGCATGTTAAAAATCTAAGTATACTGTGCATACTAAGTTGTATAAAAAAATAAAATGCCACACCTTGGTACTGTTCCCATCAACATAGCTAAGCTCTGGGATGGAGTTTTTGGCATAGACAGTGATGGTGACCTGGCTCCCAGTTTGGTGCCAATCAAACCTGCATGGCACAACTTTCTTACCCTGGGAACACACACATTGTTGTGAGCTATTTCTTTGAAAAAAAAAAAAACAACCAACAAAATGAACAACAAATGAAAAAACTGGAGGCAAGTCACATGTGGACAGCTCAAAAAATGTCCAACACGCACCGTGTCCTCCTTGCGCCATGCGTGTTTTCCTTTGATGCACCCCTCCTGAGAGAGAAAGGTATCGAAGTCAGATGTTTTCCTCTTGCAGCAGCTCCAATATTTCATCCTTACAAGCAGAGCAAAAAAGAAAACAGAAAATGTATAAAGGTGACTCAAAACCCACTGTGTGACAATAGTACACTGCTCACAAAAAGTAGGGGATATTTCAAAAGTAATATGAAGCGATTATACAAAAATGAAGAGACAAAGAAAGTTGTTTGATTACACAAATGAGATAAAAACTTCATTATTCTGATTGAGTAGCAAGTGACATATTCATGGGGGTAAACAGAAGCATTGATTTTTTACTGAACATTGACTGTTCTGTAGGGTGTATGTTCACCCAAGACTGACAGTGATGGGGCATGGGCAGGATCAGTTTGTCCAGCTGTTTTTGTAAGATTTTGAAATATTACATCATTTTTGTGAGCAGTGTAAATGATTAAAACAGTCAGATAATTGTTTTACCCCTCATGGAAGATAGGTACTCCAGCGTGATACAGACAAACTTCTTCATTGCTAATTGCTCCATTGAATGTCTAACAGACCGAATAGACCGAACAAAATACAGAGCTGTTACACAGTAATGCATTGCTGGAAGACTTAATTCCAGAAGTTATTGTATTTGAAATGCTTTTGATTCTTTAAATACTAATTTATTGAACAAACATTACAGAGCTTTTAACATGTGCAGAAACATTAATTGCAGAAGAAGCATACCTTATTGCAACCTGTATTCTTACAGGATGTTCCAGTTTTAACTTCATCACCGTCATCCTCTGCAAAAGAAAATTATTACTGTTACTTTTTATAACCCCAAATCAGAAAATGCAGATTTAAGAGTGTGTATTACATTTACTTTACCTTTTTTCATTTCAGACAGTAGTATTTTTCAATATATGTTTCTTCTCATCAACTTTTTCCTCATTAAATTATTAATTTTATTATCAGCTTAATCCTAGTCAGGGAGGCAGAACTCCACATAGGTGTCACAGGTTGAATCAAACAACGGGTGCTGTCGCTGTGAAGTGACAACACCAACTGCTGCACCACTTGGCCACTCTTGGTCAAGTTCTTTTCATTTGTTGCTATACATGCCAAAAAAGTTGTAACAGGGCAATTTAGGGCTAATAATGACTTTTAAAATAAAACTAATGGCGTGATTGCAAACAAGTGATTGTAAACATAAGTATATAGGTATCATACTATTCACATCCGCAAACAGAAGTGAAGATGGGCAGAGGATCTCCACACTGTCAGTGTTGTGCGAGTAACCACAATGTCACAAATGTGTGAGTAAATTATGTTTTCAAAAACATTCCTCAAAGAAACATTGGAAGGGGTTTGTAGATTTTTACTTCTACAGTGCATAGTATCAATAAATGATTCAAGAAATCAGGAAGAACTTTAATGCATAATGGGCAAGGACACAAGACTAAACTGAAGATCTATGATCTCCATTCATTAATAGTTAATATAACCACATGGAGCAGGCATTACTTTATCAAACACTACAAAAACAGAGTTACAATTTCGAATGTCATTCAAAACCTTTACTGTGCAAAAAGGAAGTAAATGCAAAATAAGTGTTGACTTCTCTTAGCTCTGAGGTATCTAAGATGGACGCTCTGTTCTCTGGACCAAAGAAAGAAACCCAGACAGTTACCAGCAAGTGAGGGTTTTGTGTCAGAACCCTTGACTTCTGTTACAGCAGCACTATTACAAAAATGTGCATAAGACCTTGGAGCAACATAAGCTGCATTCAAGATGACATCTTTTGCAGGACGTCCATGCACAAGACAACGCAGAACCCCAGAGGGTACATGGACATTTACATTTCCAGCATTTAGCAGACGCCCTTATCCAGAGCGACTTACAACTGATACAGTCTTACAATCCAAGCA
>JAVSBV010000043.1:3728789-3747513 GCA_033117975.1 Parotocinclus spilosoma | reverse complement strand
TTATATTATATTATATTATATTATATTATATTATATTATATTATATTATATTATATTATATTATATTATATTATTTGTAATAAAAAATAAATTTTGGCCCTGACTGTATATATTACAGATGATTTGTTTAATACAGGAAAGCCTGCCTTCCCTTCAATGTAATGAGAATGTGATAAAGACAAATTACCAGTATGTCATACTCTTAATTAATCTTTGTGGAATTTCATATTTTAGTGATAGTGGTTCAAATAATCAAATTTTTGTTTGTAAACCCTGTAGATTTTCTAAATGTTTTCAAATATTAGGGGTATAACAATACATTCTACTCACGATTCGATTTGATTCACAATACTACTGTAAGGGTTCCTGCGACAGCCAGGACAGCTGGTCTAATACTGGCGACGGCGATCAGGCGTAACCGCGCCCCGAGATTTATCTCCGCGTTTATACCTTTGTTCTTTTCGCGATCACACGGCTGATTGCGGTTACCTCTTTTTGGGTTTCCTTTTTTTTCCCTTCTCCCATTTTACTGGCCTACGCTTCTTTACAGGTCTGGGAGAGGTTGCGATTGGGACGCACTGACGTCACCTTCCTGGAGCCCATTGCCAGAGCCACCCCGTGGTCACTCGAAGTACTGGGGTTTTGAGTGCTCAGGGGTTTTTTATTTGTCAGTGCTTAGTTGTGCTCATTATTCGTCTCCGTTTGCGCTGGAAATAAAAAAATAATTTGACAGTCACTCGTTGTCTCCTGCATTATTGGGTCCTCCTTTCAAGTCGTGATAACTAAGTTCACAATTAGATTTTCTTATGTTTTTTTAATTATGAAGTGTAAACAATACTTCATACATACTGTCCATCATACGTTCAATAGCTGAACGAAAACATTAGTTTTTTTATTCTGATGAATAATCATGCAAAATAATATGTAAAAAAAAATGTGTACTTATTACACTTAATGTGTATAAAAAATATTGGTGTTCAAAACAATGAAATAGCATCAGACACTTGGCACTGTATATCTCCTTGTGACTAATAAATATTATATAAAACATCATCAGATTCCCACAAAAATCGTAATAATATTTATTAGGTAAGCTAGAAAACACCATAAACTTAGTTAACATTCATGCTATTTAAACCTGTTTGTACGACCTAGTACTGCAGCATTAAACCAGCACTGTTCAGTTTAATAAGTTTAGAACAGCAATTAGCTAATGGTGGCCTCTACAGGGCAATCAGGCTATATAACTGATATTTCTGGGTATTGTACAATCAGCTCCAGAATTATTGAAAAGATGTCTTCATGGTTAATTAACCTCGTGCTGATATATGAGAGAAATTATGTGTTTAAGTAAAGGTTAATGACAGCAGAATCAATATTTTGATATGGCAATCCCAATTCTCTGACCTATTAGCGACCTAAAGGATGAGAAGAATAGTCTCCACAAAACAGGGTATATGATGTGATGAGATTTTGTAGATAGGAGTATTCACAGATGGTTCTGTTCTCCACTCATCAAGAATGATCTTTTTATGACACAATGATTGACAGGTTTATCTGGTTCACCTTCCATAAGCACTTTATTGATATCCAATAACTTAATGCTATCTGTCACTGTGCGCAGTTTGCTAGTGAAATAAGGACCATTTTAGAACCACAACTAGCAATATATTATTTAGTTACTGGTTCATTCAAGCGGAGCAGCAGGGATTCTAACCACCAAATGCCTTTTGTGGGTTGCAAGTACTCTGAAAACCTTTGATTAAGGAATGATAATCACACTAACATTAACACACACCAACAAGTTTGATTTGCCAGTTATGTACAGCTAATATAATGACCATAAATGACCGTACCCTGACAATACATGTCAAAGCTTTCTCATACTTGGCCCCCAACTATGGGATAAACTCCCCACTTTAGTTTGAGATTCAGACACTATCCAGATTTTTCTTATTTACACAGGCTTTATTATTCATTCATTCATTTATACATTAGGCTTTATTTAGATTTAGACTGAAACGCATGGCTCGGGTTGGTTCTTACTTCCTCCCTGTGTTGCCTTCTGGTTCTCCTCTTTCTAGCTATGCTGCTGTAGTTAATTGTACATTTGGCATCATTTAGCAGATGCCCTTATCCAGAACGACTTACAATTCATACGTTCATTTTACAATCCAAGCAGTTGTGGGTTTAGGGCCTTGCTCAGGAACCAAACTGTGGCAGAGGGAGGGATTTGAACCCTGAACCTTCTGGTCCATAGTCCAGTACCTTAACCACTAGGCCACCACAGTCCACAGTGCTACCTGAGTCTCATGCTGCACATGGCATCACAAATAGACTCTGTTCCAGAATTAAGATAAAGCACCTCACACTTAGATGTTCCTCAACTTCAGCATTACTCTACTGGTTTTCATAAACAGAAAAAAGTCCTCACATGCCAGGGCCACACCAGTGTGTAGAAACTCCCTCCATCATTCAGATATCAGGAGAACATGTGACTTACCGCTAAGGACTCAATATCTCAAATCTTTTACATTATTCAATTTAGTTGTTATTATTTGCTTAATTTTACTATTAATACAAACTTAACTATTTAAGTTAACATGAAGTTGAGTTTTTCCTTTCCAGTGCTGCCCTGCCCAATTTAGGATTGGCCTTTTAAGATAATATAACATTGTAAAGCTGCTGTAAAACAATGCACCATTGTAAAGAGTGTTATATTAATTAATTTGAATTTGACTTTGACTTTGACTTTGACTTTGACTTGTACCAATGACACAAATGACATACATTTAATGTCAAACTGAAAGGGGGACAACAAACAATAAACTTTCTGAAGAGCAAGTCCTAAGGAGAGATGCCAAAGGTGCTACCATAAGTGTTTATATATGTATGTATATATAGGCAACAGGTATAGACAGGTATGTTTAAGCACTAATTGCCTGTAGGTGCCACACTATATATGGGTGTAGATTCAATTATAAAAAATAAATTAAAAATATAAAAATATATCATTATGTTTACTTAGACTTGCATGGGACAACTCTCTTTTTACAATAAATATATTCCTATTATCTTCCTATTATTTCCTCCTGTAAGTGCCACACAGGGCAAAGTCAGTAACAACTTTAAGCAGGGCACCAATCCATCGTAAGAAACATACTGGGCATTTTAGAAACACAAATTAAACATATACAAATGTCTTTGTAACCAGAGCACCAGGAGAAAGCGAACACAGGCACAGGTAAAACATAAACTCTACAGAAAGAGTACCCAGGGCACTTCATCTGGGGACTAAATCCAGGTGAGGTAGATTGTTAGACTGTTACACTCCTGAATGCCCTAAACAGTAAAGTATATCTTTCTGTTTAATTTTGTTTACGTAAAGTCTATTTTTTAATTATTGTGGGTACAAAACAGTTTTACAAAAGCTAAGTCTAAAGCCTGAAATGAGCAGCCAGAGGTAAAAGTATTAAAAGAAAACTCTCTGATGCGTAACTAGGCTCAAATACTCCTCTGGGTGAGATGAGACAAAATAGTTAAGTTCTTAGGAGTGAACTTAAAGGAACTATGAGAGCACTATGAGAATAGACAGATTGGTTGAGCTGGAACAATTTAGTCTTTGTGGCAGATGGTCTCACTGGTGGTCTCAAGAATGGAGATGATTCCACTGACACTGGTGGTTGGCTGACAGTTTTTGCATACAAACTGTTGGGCTGCATGAACTGTATGCTTGCACCAAACAGTATGTGTTTGTATATTTCCAGGGATTTGTAAGTGTTAACTATCTTACAACCCCAAATCCAATTACGTTGGGACGTTGTGTAAAACATAAATAAAAACAGTTCAATTGGATACACTACAAAGACAAAATGTTTAATGCTCAAACAGATAAACTTGATTGTTTTTTTGTTTTTTTTTTGCAAATATTTACTCATTTTAAATTTGCTGCCTGCAACAGGTTCCAGGGACATGTTTACCACTGTGTTACATCACCTTTCCTTTTAACAACACTCAATAAGCATTTGGGACCTGAGGAGGAGGTAGAATTGCTTGATATCCATTGTTGTATTTTGTATTTTGCGCTTAATAATGCACTCAATTAACCTGTTCACCTATGGAATGTTCCAAATAGGTGTTTTTTTTGAGCATTCCACAACTTTCCCAATCTTTTGTTGCCCCTGTCCCAACCTTTTTTTGGAATGTGTTTCAGGAATGAAATTCTAAATTAGTTGCAAAAAAGAGCATGCGATTTCTTGTCTTTGCAGTATCTTTAATTAAATATGGGTTAAACAGGATTTGCATTGTTTCTGTGTTTTTATTTATGCTTTACACAATGTCCCAAATTCATTGGAATTGGGGTTTGTACATTATGATCACTTTATAGGTGTGTAGGCACTCTTTTGAATAAATCCAGTTCTGGAACTTGCTTAGGTAAAGATTCATTTAGACAATAGTGCTTTGTACTGTTGCCTCACAGCTCAGAGATTCCAGGTTCAGTGTGGAGTTTGCATGTTCTCCTCCTGTCTACTTGCTATTCCTGCATGGAATGAGTGAGTGAACGAATAAGTGAGTGGATGAGTGAGTGTGTTCATGTACTCTGCGACAGACTGGCGCACAGTCTATGGATGGGTCCCGACCTTGAATTACTGAATTTGGAGGTTAAATGTCGGGCGTATTGCCCTGCATTTGCGGGAGGAATACACGTTCCGTGTTACATCCGTAAAGTTAAGGCAACACCACTGAATAAAATGTATAAAAGAAGAAATTCCACGGGCAATTCTACGCCTCGGTTAAAACGTGATCTGGTAACGTTACAGCACGCCTGCGTTCGCGCGCGCACGGCATAAAGACTCGTGTGCGCGCTTGTGGAGCCGTGCACTGCGCTTTGCCGCGGGATTGAACGGTTGGAAGAGGATGTAGTTTCGTCGAACGGGTTATTTTTTTTCGTATCGTTTTTGGGTTTCTCCTTCACCTAGAGGTAAGATGTTTATGTCTCGTATACTCGTTTAAGTCTTAAAGTGACCAAGTTTAATAGCAACACTCCAGCCCTATTAGATGGAGAAAGTTTCTAGGCTGTACAATAGCAGCCAGACTGTCCTGAAATCTACATCGTTTATACTCCGATTGACCAATTGATGTGCTTCGTAATTTTTTATAGCTTCATCTGACCTTTTTGTCATCTTAGTTTTTACTTTAACGAACAATAGCATTGTCTGTCTTAGAGATACAAAATATTGTGTGCAATACGATGCAACACTGTAATGTGTTTATTTCATTAAAAAAAAAAAACCCATGGTTTGGCAGTTGAAATCCGAATATAGTTTCTGTGATTTTTAACTACATGGATGGAAGTAAACATTTTGAGCTTTAGCTTTAAAAATTCATGAAAACTCTGTAGTTGGTGCAACTCACTGCAAAGCTATCTTAAACCAACTTAACGTCCATGCATCATTTTGCTTAGTTATAAATTCACTTTAAATAATCCCACACATTATTGTGTGTAGGTTTGGTAAACTAATCTTAACTCTCACCTAAATCAATCTATGAGAGACATAATACAAGCATAAAACAGATTTAAACATAGTTGTAAACATAGTTTAATCAATATTATTGAATACGCAGCAAAAAGTCATAATGTCCAACTTCACCACTTAAGCAGGACAAATGTGCACCTGCGCATGACCCAGGCTGGAGTGCAGCGGTCTGTTGGATAGCCCTGGGTTCACATGCAGACTCGATTGATTGCGTCTAAAGGAGGAGAGGCTTGTTGGAGATCATCCCATAGTGCTGCAAGAATGACCTCTAACCAGCCCTGGGATTAATTGCTGTCCCGTCCAGGGCATGCTCATGCTTCCACCCTATATGTGCCCTAGGGATAGGTGCCAGATGATCCACCTGACCCTAACCTAGAAAAGCCATTTTAAATGTAAAAGGTAAAAACCCAAAACAAAACACATGCCAGAGTGTGACAAATTAAATCCGAGACACAAGTCAGATCCTCCTCTCTGTATGAACTAAAGTCTCTCTGTAGCATCTAGTTAATCAAGAAAAGCAGAACTGGTATTAAAACAAGGAGTCTGATAAACCTAACATTAGAATTACAGTATACACTGTGTATAAGTTCGCACATTCTTGTTATTTTTCCACTATGTAAATAAAACATACCCTTTAATTTTTGTGATATTCTCCTGTCATTAAGAAAAATTACTAGGCATAGACTGTGTTATTTATTATGCTTTTTAAGGTGAGCTAATTTTGCTAAGCATCTTTTTCCTTTGATCTAACAGTTTTTTTTATGACTTATGTTTAGCAGTACTCCTGAATCTATTAAACACACCACTCATCCAATTGTTTCAGTCAAAAGATTCATCCCACAGAAATACTATATAAATGCCTTTATGAACTGATATGATTGTATTTCCATTTTATAGCAGATAATATCTTTTTTTTACAGGCATGCTGGATGATGGCATGGCTATAAACAAGGTTACTGGGAGAAGTATGAGAACAATTCTCTTCATCTTCACCTTCTTGTCACTTAACTTGCTTTGCTGTTCAGGACAACAACAGATGTCTGAATCTCTGGCCTTTCAATTTACCAGCTCTGTCTACAATGCAACAGTTGACGAGAACGCTGCTCCTTGGTCCTACGTTAAAAGTGAAATCAAAATGGGAATTATAATCTCACAGCCCAATGCGTGGGATATCAGATACTCTGTTGGTTCAGACGATGAAGAGGTGCTGTTTGAAACAGAAGAGTATGTTCTGGGAGACTTCTGTTTCCTACGCATACGGACTAAGGGTGGAAGCTCTGACATTTTGAACCGAGAAGTACAGGATAAATACTCATTAAGTATAAAGGCCACATCCACAGGTGGACTGGAGGCATATGCTAGAGTCAATGTGAAAATCATGGACTTGAATGACCTTCGACCTTTATTCTCACCTACCACGTACACCATTACAGTAACTGAAAGCACTCCACTGGGAGCCAGTGTTACCCAGGTGACTGCCACTGATGCCGACATAGGCTCCAATGGTGAATTCTATTATTTCTTCAGAGAACTACTGGATCAGTTTGCTGTTCATCCAACCAGTGGTGTAATATATCTTACAGGAAAAGTCAATGCTGATGAGAACAAAAGATTTGACATTGATGTCCTGGCAGTTGATCGGGGAATGAAAATGTATGGGAATGGTGGTATGGGCAGCACAGCAAAACTGGTGATATACATAATACGTCTTAATGAATATTCACCCACATTGAACATGGTCACACTTGTCCCATCCTTCACAGACAAAGAGCCGGTATATGCTTTGGTAACAGTGGATGATCTCGATGAAGGGCCAAATGGGAATATTGAATGGGTTTCAATCATTGAAGGTGATCCCCTGGAACAGTTTGTTCTTGACAAAGCACCACTTGGCAATAAGTACATGCTCAAATTGTCTGAGCCAGTAGACTGGAATGCATTTCCAGACACCTGTAATCTTACATTTCAAGCTAAAGACAGAGGTACACCTCCAAAGTATTCTGATACGCACATGCTTCAGATCTCAGTTCTAAAGCCACAATCTGTGGATCTAAAATTTCAGAAGGAGGTTTACACTGCTACTGTTAATGAGTTAGCTCCTCCTGGGACCATTATCCAGACGGTTGAAATCTCTCCTAAGCCCCTGTCTGTCAGCTATAGCTTAGGTTTTACCTCAGATTCCACGTATTTCACTATTAATGCCTTTACTGGTGTCATTTCAACAGTAAGGGCACTCACCCTGCTTGGTCGACAGCTTTTTGAAGTAGAGGTGACAGAAGCAGTGAGTGGTCTGACAACCAAAGTGCTGATCAATGTGGAGGATGCTAATGATAACATTCCAGCATTCACTCAAGCATCCTATGAAGTGTCTGTCAACGAGAACACTCCGATAGGTACGGTTATACTTCTCCTTTCAGCTGTGGACGATGATCAAGGGGATAATGGATGCATAACGTACAGCATTGCAAGCCTCCAGCCTCTGCCTTTCACAATAGACCAGATGACGGGAGAACTGAAGACATCAACACACTTGGATTTTGAGTCATCATTAGAAACGTATGTCTTCCCTGTCCGGGCCTCAGACTGGGGTTTGCCTTATAGAAGAGAAAGTGAAGTAAATGTCACAGTACGAATTCTGAACATAAATGACAATCCGCCACTTTTTGAGCGTGTGTTATGCAAGGGAATAATTGCACAAGATTTTTCTCCAGGACAGACAATAATCACCATATCTGCTATTGACATAGATGAGCTTGGTTTGGTGAAATATAAGATATTGTCTGGAAATGAACAGAACCTGTTTAGTCTGAATCCAGAGTCTGGAATATTGTCACTGAGAAGGTCCCTTGCTGGGGCTAATATTAAAAAAGAACTGCTGAGCTTAGAAATTGTGGCAACAGATGGAGAGATTTTCTCTGAGCCAACATTCGTCAATATATCAGTGGTCAAAGGACCTACGCCATCCAGGAGCTTCAGTTGTGAAGACACAAAGGTTGCCCAAAAACTGGCTGAAAAACTTCTCAGAAAGGCCACTGCAGTTGGCAGATCAAAGATTGAGGAGGGCTACAGTGACTTGTATTCTGTCAACCGTCACACACCCCAGTTTGAGGCACTGACATCTGATGTAGTAGTTCGTGAGGATTTGCCTGTTGGCTCAACTGTCATCAAAGTGAACACCAAAGACAAGGACACAGGCTTCAATGGTCGCATTCTTCATGTAATATCAGATGGAAATACTGACAGCTGTTTTAATATTAATATGGAAAGTGGTGTGATTTACATCTATCAGCCATTGGATCGTGAGATGTCAGATCGGTACCTTCTTAATATAACTATATATGACATGGGTCTGCTACAGAGGTCAAGTTGGAGGCTGCTCACCATTAATATTGATGATGTGAATGACAATAGTCCACAATTCTCCCTGGAGACCTACGCAGCGATGGTGCCAGAGAATGTAGCTGTTGGCACAGAAGTGATTCGGGTTACAGCCTCAGATATCGACCTTGGTCAGAACGGTGAAATCACCTATACTATATTAACCAGCACACCCCTATTCAACATTAACAGTGCCACTGGGTGGGTTTATGTTTCTGGTAAGCTAGACAGGGAGATGACATCAGAATTTACTCTAAAAATTGAAGCCAGAGATAAGGCAGTGAGAGGGAACCAGAGATTTTCACTAACCACACTAAAAGTCTCCCTGGAGGATTTGAATGACTGTCCGCCCATGTTTATCCCCAAGAGTTATAGCAGCCTTGTCTTGGAAGATATTCCTGTTGGCACTGTCATCACATGGCTGCAAACCCTAGACCCTGACTTGGGATCAGGGGGTAGAGTGAAATATTCACTGGTCAATGACTTCAATGAGACGTTCAGGGTTAATGTGGAGAGTGGAGCCATCAAGGTGACCAAAGAACTAGACTACGAGAAGCAGCAGTTTTACAACATCTCTGTGGTTGCAGAGGACCGTGGCTTTCCCAATCAGCTTCGCTCCTTCTCTTATGTTGAGGTGGAGGTGGTTGATGTTAATGAAAACCTAAATGAGCCCTGTTTCTCAGAATTTGCAGTGAAAGCCACAGTTATGGAGAACTCTCGCCTTGGAACAAGTGTCATCCAAGTCACTGCTAAGGATGAAGACAATGGCAGGGATGGAGTAATAAGATACTCAATCAAAGCTGGAAGTGGCCTGGGCAGGTTCTTCATTGATGAAGAGACTGGTAAGTGTTTAATCATTTCATTATCTGTGCACTTATTTTTCGTGCCCTTCATTCATCTTCTACCTGCGTTATATATCATTCACACCGTAGATGTCACCAGTAAATAAAATTATAGATTAACACTTGTGTTGCTATTGCATAGCATTATTTATTATTCATGTTATTAATGCAATCCCACAACAGTGCATCAATATGCAGTTTATGAACCAATCTGGCGACCTAAGGTATATTTTGGTGAGATAAAAATGATAAAATCTTTGCCATGATGTTATAGTACACGTTATACGGGTTGCAAGTGATTACACGTTGTTGCAGTATTTGTCTTATATGTGTTTAATCTCTGTCGATGACGTTGTCTCTGAGAGCCATTAGGGCAGACTACTGATCTAGAAAAGTGAGAATTCACCGTCATGCTATTTAATCCACTTTCTTAAAGTCACTGTGCGATTTACATTCACATTTATGTCACCCTTATCCAGAGCGACTTACAATTAATACAGGCTTACAATCCAAGCAATTGTAGGTTAAGGACCTTGCTTAGGGACCCAACTGTGGGATTTAAAACCTGGACGTTCTGGTCCACAGTCCAGTTCAGTACCTCATCTGCATGCTTGAATGCAGATTCAGCAGAATCTATCTGTAGGGAAAAAGATTCTCAGTTAACTGACGTGACATGCCGGGCAGCAGATTGAGCATTAATTACAGCTAAGTACTATTGATCAAATGACTGGAGTGCTACAGGGGAAAACAACAGTGGTCTTGCATTCACATGTCAGCTAATTAGGTTGTGTCTGTTAATCTTGCTGTGTTTTAAGCTGGCCAAGTCCAAGGTTAATATTAGGATAGATTAGCCAAAGTGAATCAAATGCCCTATAGGCCAGCCTTGAAGGGACTGTAAGGCAAGTGAGATGTGAGCAAGAGTTTTCTTTCATGTTGAAAGTTTGCTGATGACAGCGGCTTTGGCTTTGGTCACCCACTACACATCTGCCACATTAGCTTCCATTTAGCTCTCATGTTGAGAGGCATGCTGGAACTTTGTCAGTCGTGCTGCTTTTGAGAGCTGTTTGAAAGAGAGACATTTGTGGTTTGTTCATGGGGAATATGTAGAATCAAAGACACTTCTCACACATTTCTGATGTTTTTTATTTAGCTTGTGCTGTAATTGCTAGTGCAGCACGTGGTAAAGCAAAGCATCCTAATAAGAAAATGTGTTAGCGTGAACTAAAATGATAGAAGAGATTTATAAAGGGCTTATATGCACTGCAATTCTCTGCTTTGAGCAGTGATTTGTATTCTCTGCAAAACTTTGGGAAACGAGTCAAAGCACATTCCCATTCGAATTGCTGTCAAGATGCAGCTTCAGTTCTAATTCACCTTTTGAATGTCTCTGAAGAAGCATATATCAAAATCATCTTTACAGAAAGCCGATAACCAGAGCCTTTCTTACTGGATGAAATTAGGTTACCATTACGTTTTTTTGTAAGGTTTCTCAGGATTTTCAGGAGTTTCATTATACAGTAATTAGGACTTCTTGACGCTGCAGTTACTCTAGCACTGATGTGAAGGCTATTGCCCCAAACTCGTAGAGTCTAAGAACAGGAAGAGCTTTAAGGGAATATGCAATTAAAATATTATTTAATATTCACAAGGCATGCTTTCTGTGAGAACTGAGACTTGCCAGTTGGTTTGTATGTCTGTCTGTCTGTCTGTTAGTTGGTACATTAGTCTGTCTATCTACACTCTCTGGGCATGTTAGTGGGAATACTTTAGCCACTTTTACACCGAACAGGTCTAGGAATGTAATTTGGGAGAAACTGTCCCTTGTGGCGGTCCTCAGAGAACTGCATTTGTTTTAGGACTTTTTTTGCTGCATTTACACCACCGGCAGGAACGCAGTGTGATGCTGAAGTGACATAAGCCCTGTGAATTAATGTTAGATGACATTAGATGACAAAATCACAAATAACGGCTCAAAATAGGTGCCTGCCTCTGAACCAACCACTGTGCATGATTGCTGCCATCACAGAACTGAAAATGACCTTTGCCAAGGTCTGTTGACGGTACTGGGCTGTGTCAATGCCGTTGGCAAAAGTCTTTTTCAGTTGTGTGAAATATGAAAATCCCTTACAGTCTTGCTTTGAGGAACATTGTTTAAAAATATATATATAACTTTCTCAGGCATTTGTTGACAAACTGGACAGCTTCGGACATCTTCTGCTCACTTTTGCTCCTCAAAGACTCCTTTCTGGATGTTCTTATTGTTGCAAATTGCAGATTGTAATGTAACCTGTTTTTACATGTAACCTGTTGACATTAACTGTTTGAAATTACATCCTTGTTTTAGTTTTTAAAAACCATTACTAGTTTTAAATTGCCCGTCCCATCTTATTTTGGAATGTGTTGCAGGCCTGAAATGCAGAAATTAGTGTTTATTACCAAATTAAATGACATGGACAACACATGACATATCTTGGGGCTTTACTGTAATGAAATAAAAGTTAAAGGAAATGTAAAGAGAACTGCAAAAATGTAGATTTTCCATACAGTCACATTTTTTTCTGAAGAGGGGTTGTAAATGAATTGATGTACATGGTGAAAAAGAATACTAAAATAAGACGTGGCATTCAAACGATGATTGTTTGGTATTATTGGGCCCAAAGTGTGCCAAGAAAACATTCCCCACTGCATTCTTCGAAAAGCCTGTAGACAGATGGCAGACAGAGCCCATGTATTCATACTGCTGGCACCAAATTTTGACCCTACCGTGTGTGTGTGTTTGAACAGAAATTAAGATTCATCTGTAGGCGTACAGGTGTCCTTATTGATCATCCGTCTATCTTTCTATCTGTTTGTCTGTGTGTGTGTGTGTGTGTGTGTGTGTGTGTGTGTGTGTCTGTTTGTCTGTCTGTCTGTCTGTATACAGTCCCCTCCACTATCCATTGTTACCTCTGGGGAAGATGAATAAAAATACTTTCTGTTTGATCAGTTAACTTCTCACATTGAAGTGTATATGTTTGCAATTTAATATTTTGCACAACCACTCTTGCCAATAAGACAGATACTAGTTAGAAATCCAGACCAGGATATTTTAGATTATTCCTTTTTATATAATCTCTGTAGATTGTCAAGGTCATAGGTACACTCATTTGCAGCTCACCATATAGGTTTTCTAAGGAATTTAGATCAGGGGACTAAGAGGGCCATGGTAGAAGCTTAAATTTATGTTCAGTAAACCTTTTTGTGTTGAGTTGGGCATATGTTGGCCATAAATAGTTTATAGTTCCTTAGCTGAGGCAAAAGACAAATTGTCTTGGTATTTTCATGATACCACGTACCCTTACAAGGTTTCAAGACAAAACAACCCCACAACATCACAAACCCTCAGTGGGCATTATGTTATTTTTAGTGCAGTCTTTCGAGGGTAGGTTGCCAAAAACCAATACGATTATAGATTATAGAACCAATTTTCTGACTATAGAAAATGGTTTCAGACAAAATCCAGTCACTGGCATTTGTGGTCTGATGACAGGAAGATCTTTTTACTTGCAAGATTTCTAAATCTGCTAGCATTGATGTGTCAACTGTTGGAAGTTTTGGAGCCTTGGTGACCCCAAGGCTTTGTGCCCCTTTTTTTTTGACCCTACAGCAATGATTCATGGGGTTTCTTTGCCTTTTTTACATCCTTCTGGCTGTGAAAATAGGCTTGGATCTTCAACCAGGCAAGATTGTCGCAGTTCCGGTTCACTGGCATTTTTAATTATGGCTCTAACTGTCAGTATGGACAGTTTCAGGCAGGTAACTATGTTCTATAGCCATTCCCTGACTTGTGAAGGTCAAAACAATGTTATGTATACTCTTGTGGAACAGGAAGACATTGCTGCTAAGGTTTACTGCTTGAAGGTTCCTAGATTTAATGTAACATATACTGCTCACAACAATATAGGGATTTTTCAAAATGAATATGAAGTGATTGAAAAAGCATTTGATTTTATTTCATTAAACAAGGTTATCAGAAAAGCAAATGAACAGTCAAATAAAGTTCAGTTACGCAAATGAGATGCAAACTTAAGTATTGTGACTCAGTATTAAGCGACATATTCATGAATGAGAGTGCCACACACTGACAGTAGGATGTATGCTCATTTAAGACTGCTAAAACACACTGACAGTGATGGAACATGGATAGGATCGGATTGTCCAGCAGTTTTTGTCTGATCCTCTTAGTATTCATTTAAAATTATTCCGTAGTTTTTATAAGTATATAAATGTAAAAATGCTTCAGTTACAATTTGTTTTTAACAATTTAAAAGGGTACGAATAATTTTGCCATGTGGTTTTACTAAGAAAAGATAAGAGATAAAAATAAATATGTTGTTTATACTGTAAGATTAAGCTTATTCCGCTTCAAAAAGTGAAATTCCATGTAACCAATGTACCCCATAACTAAGGGTGTGAATGAAGGGTGTCTATCCAGCAAGCAGTCCTCTCTACATTCATTTGTCCATCCATAATTCAGTATCTGTTTATGCTGATCTATCTGTCTAATTCACCTCCTGTAAGTCATCGTCATAAGAGTCATAAGTGTTCTGAAAAATATATTGTGTCCCTCCTACACATCCCTGTGTTTGGTAGGTCATAATGTTATATGCAAAAAAAACCTGTCTGTATGATTCAGCCCAATGGATGCAGTGGCTCACCTGATGATGTGTACATTGTAGCACCGCATGCAATATGAAAGAAATGGTCATCACTGTTACACCATGTAGACCTTGGCTTTTAAATGTGAGCTGAATCTTTTGGAGACAGAAGCGGCAACAGTTTCTTATAAAGGAAAGTCTTTATCCTGCTTATGTACTTATAATCTCTCAAAGAACAGCTTTCCTGTGACTCTTTCAGATCGATTAGGGTGATTACCAGGATTGCCTTGAGCAAACAGGGTGTCATTCTTGAAATCTAAAGGCCTGGCTCTGGCAGATGTCTTAAAATTTCTTCCAATTGGACTAGTTAAATAAATATAATTATGGTATAGGGAAAAATAGGTAATATTATTGTCTGTTACCAACATATTCATAAAACTGGTACTTGTATCAGTTGAACTAGTCTTGTTTCTTTTAGGTCCATCCAAGCTTTGGCTCTGTCTCTATGTAAACCACAGGTACAGACAGTGTATTTGGGTCAGTTGGATAGAACCGTATATTATACCATTTGGGCCAATTTCAACAAACACCTGGTTAACTTGTTAAAACCCTCTAAACATGGTTATATAAATGAATGAACATCATTTGAATTAAAGAGTAAAGCAACATTAATTAACATTAATAATGGAGTTTGCTACTGTGCTGCTGTACCTTCCGTTTTTTTTTACATTCTTATAAAACTGGTAAGGTTGTTACGTTACAACTTTCAATCCTAACCCCCACTGCAAGCCTGATTTGGAAGATATGTTTTAGTATGAAACTTGACTATAATCAGTTGAATTGATTGTATTCGTTGGGATGTTAAAAAATCTCAAGGTTCTATTCTGTTTTAAGTAACTTTCATACTGTTCAATCTCCATAGTGAGTAGACTGATTCAAAAGGCTGAATACATATTTAAAGAGGGAAAATACATATTTTTGTGTTAGAAATGAAGATGCTCTGTGAACTGATGTTTTTCTTCTTGAGGGCTGATCCATCACCTGTCACCTCCTTATCTCATTACAAAGAGCCAGTTGTCGGACTCATCTTTGCATATTTGTGTGCTTGTCTCTGTGTCCTCTAGTACTTGATTTCTTATGCAGAAGCCATTTCAATCCTAATTACATATGAGGGACGGTGTGGTGTGTGACCTGTTTGTCTGAGTGTACTTTATTCTGGTCATAGTGGATGTGCTAGTCAGAGCCCCTGAGGCGGCACTTTCTGTCTGAGTGCTATCAAATCAGTTGCATGGTGTGGACTAGGGAATGGGGATGGCTGTCAAATTTCAGCGCTGCTATGAACGGGGTCACTTTGTCAGCATCTCTCTGCCCCGCATGGTCATATTTATACATTGGAGTGTTTCAGTTTTTGATCATGGAAAGGCAGTAGCAGCACTTTAGTCAGAACAGATTAGATGTTCTACATTAAAATGCTGAAGGTCGTTCAGCCCTTAAGTGGCATCGTGGCAGTTTTGCTCTGTAGGGAGACCCTGTCCAGTATAGCTAATTTCTTCCAAACTTTGCAATGTAAAAGCTGCTTCATTTCAGTATGAGTTTGACTTCATGCTTAAAAATTGTCCATTCAGCAATCACGTCCCTGGCAGTGAATCACACCTTTCCAGCACATAGTAGGCACTCATGAATAAAACTCATTTATTTATGTACATATTTTTTTTTTACTGTTTTTCATTATCTTACATTCAGAAATTGATTAGTTATATACTTTTCTGGAAATTATATTTATAGCTTTTGCTCTTGTCAGGAAATTGACAATAAAAGGTGAGCACTATTCTGTTAAGAGCTGCGCACTGAGTAATTTTCTTGCAGTTGCAGGATGTTGTGTTTCCAAGCCTGGGTAGTTGACCATATTTCCCCAGAGAAGGTTGTCAGAGTAAATACACTTTTTAGACAGGTCAGTGCAGGACAGCAAATGGAACACAGCTTTACTATGAGTGGAAGAAAAAGCAGTGACTGGTTAAATTATAAAGACTTGACAGACAGATTAAATGGTACCCAGCTTATTACAAAATAAAATTTTATTCAGACTGAACTATCTAACTTTCAAATACAGTACACTGGTGCTGAGACATAAGTAATGTGTAAGCCATTTGACAAGATGCTGTAGTCTTGAACAAGCACACTATTTATTTACAACATAAATACAAGTTAGTGCTGCAAAAAATCCAATAACATGTAAGTCTTTAGGTCCTCGTTATTGAGTTTATTATCCTACTTAGCCCATATATTACCTTGCCAGATACATTAGCTGTTGTAGTTCAGCAGTTGTACTGACATATGTTGCAGTGCAGAGCGAGAGAAAAAGAGAGAGAGAGGAAGAGGCTGACCAAATCAATGTACTTCATGCAGCTTTATAGTGGAGCCATAAAAACACTGAAAATCAGTATGCAGTAGTCAATGCTAATAATAAATAAATCAGGGTATGGGAAATACTGCAGCATCTTGACTATTTAGTAAAAACTTAGTATACGGTAAGATAGAGTATATAGCTTTGCTATATTATATGTAGTATACCGTATATTTAATAATATTCATATAACATATATTCGGTTAATATCTAATTTTTAGTCTGAACATATCATAAACGCTTCGCAAAAAGCTGTGCAGTGTAATTAATAAATAGATTTGATTAAAAGATTAATTGTATAAACTCCCAGAAATGCCAAACAATTTGTCAGTTATTATCAGCTGTCTCTGTTTGGCCTTTGCAAATATCAGTAATTGGAAATCTTTACAGCCCAAAGTTTCAAAAAGTCTTAAAAAATAGGTTGGTGAAATGTTGTCCTGTAAGTAGTAGTTCTGTTTTATTAAATGTCATTCTAAATTATTACTTTTTTCCACAGGAATGAGTGTCACATGGTGAAAACGGTCATTAATCTCTTGTAAGCTGCTGTAGTTTTTACCAAGCTTTGTTTAATAGTACATGGCCGTTTCAGTTTTCTAAGTTTGTCTTTTCTGAATTGCCTACTCACTGGGGAATCATAATTTGATTCTATGGTAATTCAATTGTTTATATATTGTATCTTATATATTGCATGTCTCGTACCCAATATTGTTTAATTTTACATTTTGCTACGCAAGGTCTCCTCCCAGAGGAAGACCAGTTCAGTATTTAAGCTTTAATATTATGTGTATGAGTATGATTTGGTGCCAAAGCTGCCAAACCAAGATAACACACATTATAAAACCAAGTTTGAACTGTTGAGAGAAAATATGCATTTAAATAACTCTTGAGATCTCGACATTTGTAACAGTGCCTTATCTTTTCTGATAGGAGTGATATACACCACGAGTATTCTGGACTGTGAGGTGCAGGACTCTTACTGGCTGACTGTCTATGCAACAGACCAAGGGGTGGTGCCTCGCTCTGCCTCTATTGAAGTGTTTGTTCAAGTGGAGGATGTTAATGACAATGCCCCCTTGACCTCGGAGCCAATATATCATGCCTATGTGATGGAGAATTCACCAAAGGATGTATCAGTGGTGCAGGTGCAGGCCAATGACTGTGACATTTCTACTTCTGCTACCCATCTCTCTTACCGCATCACTGCTGGAAATCCTCAAAACTTCTTCACCATCAATTCCAAGACAGGTAATATAGATACCATGAGGGTGTCTTAAGTATTTAACATATACAATTTAGCATTTAAAATTAAAGGTGCTAATTTCATTATTGTGAAAATGTCTGCTTTGTTTGAGCAATTAAGAAACACTTTCCATGAGGTCAGTTTTCTATTGTGTGGTTAGTGACTTTCATTTACATTTACACTTAGTAGACGCCCTTATCCAACAAGACTTACAACAAGTCTTACAATCCAAGCAATGGTAGGCTAAGGGCCTTATTTAAAGACCCAACTGTGGCAACTTGGCAGAGATAGGATTTGAACCCTTGACAATCAGGTCAACCGCTAGGCTACCACAATCCAAAGTGATCTGGTATCTGTTTATTGAATGGGATATACCTTCAAATTTAAAACTAGTTAAAAGAAGACAATGCAACTGAGTCAGATGGGAAAGGCAATTCTAAACATGTGGGTTTTGAGCGTGGATCTGAATTGTGATAATACTTTTATGTTCCTGGCAGGTGGCAAAGAGTTTCAGAGTTGGGGAGCAGAGCGACTGAAAACTCTGTTCCCTGTTACGATAGCGGGTGGTGTTTTATTTGGACCCAAGTATGCGGGATATGTGTATCCCACGATGTATAATAAGAATGGGGAAATAATGAAAAACAACCAAATGGGGGTATAAGGGAGGAGCATACAGACTCCTAACA
>JAVSBV010000043.1:3707768-3721496 GCA_033117975.1 Parotocinclus spilosoma | reverse complement strand
ACACACACACACACACACACACACACACACACACACACACACACACACACACACACACACACACACACACACGGAAGACTGCAGTCTTTAATCTTGGAAGACTGCAGTAGCCAAGCGGTTAAGGTACTGGACTCTGGACCTGAAGGTCCAGGGTTCAAATCCAACCTCTGCCAAGCTGCCACAGTTGGGTCCTTAGCTTGAATTGTAAGACTATGAGTTGTAAGTCACTCTGGATAAGGGCATCTGCTAAACGCTGTAAATGTGAATATCAGGACTAGTTATATATACACACCCAAGTCCATGCCAATTTAGACTAATCAGTTAACCTAACTTTGTGAGGAAACCGAAGTACCTGAAGTAAACTCACACAGACAGGGGAGGAGATGCAGCTGTATGTGCAACTGGTTCAGTTGTGCATAGTAATGAAGAAAACCCTGTTAGATGGAGGCAGGTGATTAAATGCTAAGTTACATTTTTATATCTACTGTATCTTACATCTGATTTTAAAAGTAACAAGGGATTAAATCCAAAGTCTTGTCACATTTGTTGGCATAAAACCAATAGATCTCATAACATTTTATATAATGAGTACCTTAAGGTAAACTTCAGTTAACTATGTAGTTTGTTAGCAACATGGAGATTTCACTTGGGATTTTGTTTTACATAAAAGCAAAGCCTAGCGAAAATCCTTGACATATTTAATGCAAAAGCAAGAAAAATTGCAGAGCTTTTAGAAAGGAGTCATGCTATCTAATTGCTACAGGCCAGGTACTTTTAAGGCTGTATGCTATCATTGTTCTTGTCACAAGATTAAATAATGGCAGGACACCAAATGTCAGAAGAAAAGTTCTGGCTGCCATATTTGACCCACCAAACTGCAAAAAAGTGTAAAACTACATTACAGTGCATATAAAAAGTTAAACTAGCATGCTCACACTATGACTGGTTGTGGGAGCTCGATTTTCCCCTCCCCACTCCATTTGCCTGCAGTGAGATTACACTTCAAGTGTTCTGCATCCTGAGTGATCTTAAGACATCACAATACTTTAAAGACATGCTCACACAGCACAACAGACTTCATGGTTGTACCTACTTTGCGGATTGGCTGACACAGTTCTCTCATATACCTTATGCGCTGATTATGCAACAAAGTGATTTTTAGCTTTTCAGGCTGCATTTATTAGAAGGTTTTGATGGGGACAGCTCTCACTGTGTTCTGTGCCAGGACACGTCCAGTAAATCACACCCAAGCCCACCTCTTCAAGTGAGTGTGGTTCAGATATGAAGAAAACATCAAAGACTGATGTGCCAATTCCACAGGAAAGCCTGCTGACCACCCTTTACCAATAGTCTGAATCTGATTTAGGGAATTGGAAAAAAACTGGTAATCACTAATTGCCTCAGTAGTTTGCACACAGCAACCATTTGCACAAAATTCCAACTTATTGGGTGATAGGAATTGGTATGATTGGAATTGTGATTGTGCCATAAAATTTATGAAAAAACTAAAATCTAAACGTTTGGCATAATGTCCCTTCCACCATATAATTTAGTTCCTGTGCCGAAAAGTGCAAAGTAAAGTATATATCAGCAGCATTTAATTTATATTCTACTTTGCTTAAGCAAATGGACACTGTGGAGGTTTAGAACCTCCAAGTCTTAAAAATCGTATTCTTAAGATGTTGTTTTGAAGGCAGCTTATGTTGCTCTAAGATCTCAATGTATGAAATTTGTTCATTTTCCATACTGCACCAATGTTTTCTTATTTGGGTTTGTCTATGTGCTGCCATAGCAAAGCGCCCTACTACTTTTTCTATCAGACACTAATGTAATTAATAGATTCAGTTCTTTGCAAAAACACCGTGACCATGCTAGAAAAGCTGACACCCTGAAGACATCAAGAGACAAAGAGAACATGTACATCCCTAAAACAAATATTCCCTGGTACATTCAACATTGAAACACTGAAATAACATATGGAATATTGAAACACACAGAAACAGAAAGCTTCAGGTAGAATTAAATACACTGAACAAAAATACAGTTCCAAATTTTAAATGTAGGTCTAAGAAGAGCAGAAAGGATATTTTGACCACTAGGGTTAGCCAGTCTTTCCAAAATGCACATATACTATCAATAAGCTCGTAACCCTTCTTTTCCCCCCCAAATCATTTCTTTCACATACCAGCTGCTATCTATGAGAGCGGCTCCTGTCACATGAGATATGTAATGAGTAATGAAAGTGCTTACAGAGGATAAAAGTGTTTGGGCTGACAGTGTTTATCACTTCCCTTTTGACTCCAGGACCATGTAATTTTCATAAATAAAATTTGTCTTGCTATACTTTTATGTCACGTCTGTCACATTTGCTGAGCATGCCAAGCATCCTACCCGGTGTTGGGCTGTGAGCACAACCCCCATCTGTGGACATCGGGCCCTCATGCCATCCTCATGGAGTTGGTTTCTTACCGTATGTGCAGACACATGTACATTTGTGGCCTGCTCAAGGTCATTTTTCAGGGCAGTCTCTGGCAGTGCTCCTCCTGTTCCTCAGCTCAAAGGCGGAGGTAGCGGTCCTGCTGCTGGGTTGTTGCCCTCCTACGACCTCCTCCACGTCTCCTGGTGTACTGGCCTGTCTCCTGGTAGCACCTGCAGCCTCTGGACACTACGCTAACAGACACAGCAAACCTTCTTGCCACAGCTCGCATTGATGCCACTTATGTGAGTTGTAGAGTCCGTCTCATGCTACCACAAGTGTGAAAGCACCACTAACATTCAAAAGTGACCAAAACAATAGCCATAAAGCATAGGTACTGAGAAGTGGTCTGTGGTCTCCACCTGCAGACCCACTCCTTTATTGAGTGTGTCTTGCTAATTGCCAATAATTTGCACCTGTTTGCACATTTGCATGTAAAATTGATTGTCAATCAGTGTTGCTTCCTAAGTGGATACTTGGAGTTATATTGTGTTGTTTAAAGTGTTCCCGTTTATTTTTTGAGCAGTGTATATCCCTCCAGTGAAACTGAAGTGGGCTGCCTAATGCAGGGCTGTTTTGAATAATATTTGAATTGCTCCTGATTTATTGCAGTTTGATAAATAAATCATGTTCCTGATTTGCTGTTTACTAATTGACTGGTTATGACCTCAAACATGAAGCCATGCACCCACACAGTTCATTCCTGTGATGCTTGTGTATCCGGGCATAGCACAAAATTATGTATCAAAATCTGATCGTCCAATGAGAGTTAATCTTTACTCCTATTTTAAAAAATGAGTACATGTTTGTTTCATAGACACTCACAGATACATGGCTCTCTAGTCCTGTGTCAGTGTTTTCAGATGAGTCCTTAAACACATGCTGAACTGCCCTTGAAAATTAGCTAGATTTTATGAACAAACATTCCAGTATTGTTGTTAAGACATTTCATGACTTGATTTGCTAAATTATTGAATTTCACATTTAATTATTTCATAATGACATTTCTGGAAAGTCTTGGAGTATTCTTAAAGCAGTTGCCTGAGCAAATGGGCTATGGCATTCAAGTGATGATTGATTACTATTATTAGAACCCAAAGTGTGCCAAGAATTACCCCCTACCTGTATGGACTGTTCATGTAAGACAGGTTGGGTCAATGGATTAATTATGTTGGCACTATATTCTTGCCCTACCATCTGTGAGCCTTAGCAGAAGTCAGATTAATCAGACTAGCTGTTTTTCCAGTGTTAAGCTGTCTAGGACTGGTGGACCTATGGTGGAGTTACTGGTCCATGACTATGACCTATGACTCCGGTTCTTCTGTTTATTGTTGTATTTTGCCGTTGCATTTAACCCATCCCTTCTGTTCAGAAGATCAGCCTATATAGAAGTATTTAACCCAACCTGGCACCAACAGTCATTTCACAGATAAAGTCACTGAGATGTTTTCCAAATTCTAATGGTTACTTAATGGTTCATTACCTAAACCATTACCTGAAGACATGGCTGATTTGATAGTTTCAAGAATCAAAAATTTTAAATACACTACATACATGCAGTGCGTAAATAATGCACATTTTAGTATCATTCTTTTTATTTAGATTGTGAATACAGTAACAAGTGATAGATCTGGGATTAAAAAAATCATACTACTAGTCATGCCATCAGTGTATGAGTATAGAGACATAAAACATGACATATTAATATAGCAAAATTAATCATCACAAAAACTTAGTGATGCTTAAAATAACTGTTTCTAAGGATGGCTGTGTAGAATATGAGATTTAAGTTATATTTAAGAGAAAAACATTTTGTGTTTACAGCTCTGGTTGAAATCATCCAGATAAATGTGAGTGATGACAATGTTCATTTTTTAACCTTACTTGCTCTATGGGAGATGATAAATAAGTTAGAAAGTCTGTACATTCAAAGGGCAGTAGGAAAGAGGATAGACTGAGGATTTGCTGCTTACTGTCTCCCTGCAATAAAATACACATCTGATGAAATGGCATATAAATGCTCAGGATTGGGCTTGTATTACACTTGAGAGTGTCAGGTGTGCTTATTTATGTTTGTGTACATGTGACTATAAATACAGCATGAATGCTAATGCTGATTTGATTACTTATTTAATTTCCATGCTTTATCATGGCTTTTCCCGGTTTGTGTTGCTCTGGTGGGCTCTGGCGTTTATTCCTGGAGAACACAGGGCCTAGATGTAAGTCTAGGTGTACTATGGTGGCCTAGTGGTTTAGGAACCAACTATTGACCAGAAGATCAAGAGCTTAATTCCCACCTCTGCCATGCTACCAATGTTGAGCCCTTGAGCAAGGCTCAAGGATATATTTTTTATCCCACCCACCCCACTCCGACACACATATTTTGCTTTGAAAGTCCACTAGAATTGGGACTGTAATAGCCTAGCGGTTAAGGTGCTGGACTCTGGAGCAGAAGGTCCAGCGTTCAAATCCCGCCTCTGCCAAGCTGCCACAGTTGGGCCCTTGAGCATGGCCCTTAACTCACAATTGCTTGGATTGTAAGGTTGTATAAGTTGTAAGTCGCTCTGGATAAGGGCGTCTGCTAAATGCCGTAAATGTAAATGTATTTATCATTGTAACCCTCCCAAACTGCACCTTTCAACCCGAATATCTAGTGTCTAGAACAAATAATTATTTTTTAAGTTTTTTAAAGTTTAATTTAAAGTTTAGTTTAAGCACGCATAAACAAATATATTTATTAAGGTTATTTATTTTGAAAATATGTGAAACAAATTTGTGTACATTCTCACAATATATTATTTGTACATTCTCACTGCTCACAAAAATTAGGTGATATTCCAAAATGAATATGAAGCGAGCAAAATTTGTGAGCAGTGTCATCTATTTTCTTTCTGTTGTACGATTCCCATAAAATTACACAGATCGCAATGGTAATTTAATGATTAAAACAACATTATTAAATAAAATTACTGCTAAGTTGTATATCTATATTATTACAGTATAAATAGATTCTCATTAAAGCGATACATTATCTTAACGTTATCCGTAGCATGTATAATAGATAGTCTGTGAATACACGTTTTCTGTTAATTGTGTGATATACTGCTGTGACTAATGTGGTCAGTTTGAATTTGTTTTCATTGCTCCTCCATTTTATGCACGTCCAGTGGTCCAGATGCACTTACGGCATTTTTTCACTGATCTACACATGATGTGACAAAGATATGTATTTTGACAGTTTTCTAAAGAGAGGGAAAGCAGCAAAATGAGAAATGACACACCACAGCAAGTAATGGGTGAGGGGGCCTATCTTTTAGACTATGTCTGGGCACCATCTTGAAAGCCACCATATTACATCAAGGGCAACTTTTCTCAATTTAAGGTTGTTATGTAGCATATCAAAGAAGTTGTCTCTTGTGGTTCAAATGTGATCAACACAGAAATGTCAAAATTTTTGTTGTTTGTTACAGGTGCCCGAAGATTGAATTATGATTATAATTTCCGGCGAACACAGCTACCATATCATAGCAAAAACGTCTAATAACCGAAACCCAGAAAGACCACAAATTTCACAAAGTACTGTTATATTCCTCATAGCCAAATTCCAAGAAACTAGGACTGTGGACAACAAATCATGTAGTGGTCATCTGAAGACCAATGAAGAATCCATAACAATGGTTTTGGCAGCCTTGGAAAAGTCCACGATGGAGCATGCAATGTGTCTGCATATTTTGCATATTTTGTCTGTACAAGGTCAAAGTGTCAGGTCAAAGTCGACTCATAAGAGTTTCCTTAAGGGAATTAAGCTTTGAACTTCACCTTGATATTTTTATGTGGCTTCACTATACAATCACTAGTTTGTTTTGACAGAAAACGTGAAGGATAATACCACTTTTGCATGAAGAGGGGTTAGATATTTAAGTGAATTAACTTTGGCCTCAGTTACACAATCCCCAAAACTTGCCCTTTCAGCAAGGTATTTTTTGTGCTGCTGCCCCAAAGTCATGTTGCCGGCCCTGGGCATTCATTCAGTTATTATTGTTGTACCCGGATAAAACTAATTACACAAGTGATATACCAAATGTATCTCAAAGTCTACTGCATAGTAGCATTCAGTGTTTTCAACATATATTTTTTAAATTGCCTCTGTATTGCTGTATCCTCGAGAACCGATGAACTACACATACCAAGTAATTGCTTTTATGGCACTGCATTTTTGTCCTTTGCTCCCTAAATTTTCTGTAACTCTGCAAAAAGGCTGCTATGGTTACTCAGTTCTTTTATACTAATACAACTTCTGCACCTATTCCTACATGACCCTCAGTTATGGGGACTGATTCATGTGAAATCATGTAGAATATGAATTTGTCTGACAGTGGTTTCTAAATGAAATCTAATAAGCATGATATAGTTTAGGTTGATTAACTATCAAACACTTACATGAGATTTGAGATATTGCAGGTTAACTGTCCAGTAAATCTTCCCCCACAATTCTTTAAAATATATAATCAATGCGGTTTTCTGGTATGTTATATTTAGGATTGTTGTCAACATATGCTGTGTAGACTTCATAACATATATATATTTCTCCTTTTTTTCTCAGGTAATGTCTTTGTGGTAAGTCTGGCCTTTGCTGACTTGGTGGTAGCGTTCTATCCATACCCACTAGTCCTGTATGCTCTCTTCCATGATGGCTGGTCGTTTGGAGAAACCCAGTGCAAGGTCAGCGGCTTCCTCATGGGCCTGAGTGTAATTGGTTCTGTGTTCAACATCACAGGAATTGCTCTCAACCGCTACTGCTACATTTGTCACAGCTTTGCTTACGGACGCCTCTACAGCTTCCGAAACACACTGCTACTGGTAGCACTCATCTGGATGCTGACTGTGCTGGCCATCTTGCCTAACTTCTTTGTGGGCTCGCTGAGCTATGACCCCAGGGTCTACTCATGCACGTTTACACAGACAGTCAGTAGCTCATACACAATAGTGGTAGTGGTAGTGCACTTCTTGGTGCCCATTGCAGTGGTGACCTTCTGCTACTTGCGCATCTGGGTGCTGGTCATCCAGGTCCGGCGCAAGGTAAAGAAAGAGGAGCGTGCTAGAGTGAAACCCAGTGACCTCCGCAACTTTGTCACCATGTTTGTTGTTTTTGTGCTATTCGCCATCTGCTGGGCACCCCTGAACCTCATTGGCCTAGTGGTGGCTGTTAATCCCAAGGTTATGGGTCCCCTCATTCCAGAGTGGCTCTTTGTAGTTAGCTACTTCATGGCCTATTTCAACAGCTGCCTCAATGCAATTATTTACGGGCTGCTTAACAGAAATTTTCGCCAAGAGTACAAGCGCATTGTAACATCTGTATGGATGCCACGGCTGTTTGTGTCAGAGACATCAAGAGCTGCCACAGATAACATGCGAAGCAAACCTTCACCAGCCATAAACAACGAGTAAATAAAACAATCTGCTTTTAGACAATCACTTTTCTCTCTTGCCTCAAATGGGACATAATAATGACATCAGCACTTGATATTTTGCTGTCTTTTCAAACAGCTCAGGGTGATATTCTTATTTCTGTTGTTGTAGTAACATCTATTTCAAAGCACTTTTCACTTATTACTTTGATCAAACTTTGAAACGTATACAAGGTTTTTTTGTTGTTAACATGGTGACATCTAATTATTTTCTCTCATATATTGTTCATGTTTATGGCACATGTTTTTTTAAACTGATCACCAGAGCTTTACTTGATAGCCTCATTGTCCTGTAATCCAACCGAATTAGGTATAAGTAGTAACTTTTTATTTTTGAAACTGGAGCTAGGAGCTTCTAAACAGTGACGTATTGCAAGTGATGAATCTGGGTGTGCCAAATCTGCCCTCTAATGTACACAAGGTGCCAAGGTTTTCTCTACTGTACAGTATACAGTAACAGAAATTGCCACATTGTTTTTTGTTTTTCAAAAGACTGAAGCTCTTGCGTTTAAGAGATGAAGTACCCATTGCAATCTCAGACACTCATTGTAATCTCAGACACTCAATGTAATCTCAGACAAATTCCATCAAGACAACTAACGATGCCGGATCTTTTAAAATCTTTTAACCTTCTCCTCCCCAAGGAATCAGCCAAGATCAGTGTTGGCCTTTAAAATGATGCAAGTCGAGAAAACTGATCTCATCCACTTTAACATTTGTCTGTTTGCCCAAACTAAATGTAAATTATGACAATATGAACATTTTACCAAAAGAAAAAAGGGAATGTGCATGACCATAGTATGTAAATGTTTACTGATCATTTTATGACAAAGAAAACTACAAGCAAAAAGAAGCAACAGGTTGGGGTATTTTCACAACATTATTTGAATGTATTTAAGATTGAAATCTGTACTGTGTGTGAACATGCTGCTTTCCTGTTGACCTCAATAAAAGAATGGATCCAAATGAAAATAGCCCATCTTACACAAGCAGTCTCTGTAGTGATGAAAGGCTTAGGATTAGGAGTGAAGAACGTGATGTGTTTGAACCTTATGGTCGCAGACTCCTGTGGGATTATGAAGCGTATATGTACAGGCTCCATGCTGAGGGTGCTGATGCAAGTGACTTATGATGCAAAACACACACACACACACACACACACCCATATATGTATAATTAAGTAAATAGTACTCAAATGCATTCGGTTTATTTAATAGGAAATACAATTTTTCTCATTTTTCTTATCTTCTTTAAGATACTTGGACCTGATTTGGGAAGATACACATCTTTCTATAGATGTTCTCAAAACTAACATTGCATATAACAGCAAAAACCAAGCCATGAGGAGGAAAGAATTGCCTGTAGAGCTCAGACACAGGATTGTGTGGTCACGTGTGCTCTTTTAACAAGGCACTTCTCCCCAGATTACTTTGGTTGGACAGCCAGCTCTAGGAATAGTCCTGGTAATTTCACACTTATTCAATTTAAGAAGTATGGAGGCTACTCCATACTGTGCTCTTGGGAACATTTTTTTTTTTCGTAACCTCCACACAATCCCTTCTCTGATTTCTTCCTGTCTATTTCATGTCTTTTTTAAAACCATCACCATGGCTTTAGTTATTGTTGATTTTAAGTAAAGGTCGTTAAATAATGCTATACCAAACTTACATTGTTTTTCTTAACAACCCAACAGTGACAGCTTGGTTGAACCAGGATGTGTACTCACCTGCAAATGCTTAAACACTAAGCAAATAGTGTTACCATGAACGGTATAATCATAGACAGATACATTATTTATGAAGTGGCAAAATGGCACAGTAGTCTACAGTGTTGCTGGGTCTAGTCTGAGACCACCTGCTGCATGTGTGGGTTAGTTATGGGTTCTATGTTTAAAGACATGTTTGAACAATTCATCAACATCTCAAAAGTGGCCCAGTGTGAGTGAGTTAGAATGTGGGTGTACATGTAGCCTGTGATGGACTGGTGCCCAGTGCAGGTATGGTCTTTGTTGATACGACTGCTGTTAAAAGTCTCTAGCTCCTGTGATACTAAACTGGATTACTATTACTATTAAATTTCTATTAGATACTAAAGTAGTTATGGGTTGTGGGTAAGTGATGCAACTTTTGTGTAATATGTTAAATATTATATATTTTAAAAATATGTTATGCACTATGAAATATTTAGGTTGCAAACATGCACTATAAGAGTAAAAATACTGGGAAACACCTCTTAAACAATATTAGTTTTTTAGAGTTAGACATAGGTCTTTTAGTTCCGGTGACAAAACATTTTAAACAATTTCAATGTAAATCCATGTTACAGTTAAAAAAAAATGTATGATATGTTTTTTGAGTATTTTAAACCAATTAAACCAGTAAAGCCACAGTGATAGTTGATGTTGCTTTAATGACTGCTTTATTTAAAAAGGAAAACATTAAATAATGCTACACCATACTTAAATGTTTTTATATATAAAAACTGTCACATTGTTTCATTGCAAGGGCTTAACTGTATGCTTCCAACTACGAGGGAACAGTTTGGGGAAGGCCCCTTTATGTTCCAGCATGACTGTGCCCCAGTGACCAAAGCAGGATCAATAAAGGCATTGGTGTTGTTCAAATGCTTGACTGGCCCACACAGAGCCCTAACCTCAACTTCATAAAGCACCTTTGGGATGAACTAGAATGGCAATTGTGAGCCAGGTCCTGTGTCCTGTGTCTGTGAGTCACACAAATGCTTTTCTGGATTTATGTGCAAAAATGGCCATACACACAGTTCAAATCTTTTAGAAGAATTAAAAGGAAATTGTTGGTGGATCAACTCCATAGTAATGCTTACGAATAAAGTATTGGATGTCATAAAAGCTCCTGCTTTTAGTTCCAATATGTGTTGCCCATATATTATGGAAAGCAGGTTTTCTGAGAAACAGATTGTTTTTCTGGGTAGACCGTACTATAAAAGACATTTACAGTGCCAAGTCCTAGATGCTTCTGCAAGCAATTGCATGTCGTGCCTTTCCTGTGTTGCAAAGAAACTGAATTTCATATTGTTGTGTATCGATTTCCACCAGCACCTTGCCTTTGTAGCCTTTTCTAGTTCTCTTAAATATATTTGGATTGAACCATGTTTTACAGTAACATATCTTTTGTTTTAAAGCATGGCTCTAACTTTGTTTACTTTTTTAATAGGAGAGGGCATGTCTACAGCCCACACACATCACATCTCATTAAGGGGATCACCTGACTTTTGATAAAGTCATTAGCTCAGAGTTTCAAATACAATTTCAGGCCTGAGCATTGTGCCATTGAATTGTGCTCTTTTACTATCCATAGGGTTTTCTTGGCAGGATACAGACGCAACCTGCCTGAGTGTTTTGCATTGTTCGTGTTTGTGTTCTTGCTGTGATCCTTCTTCACCACAAATGCCCAGAGTGAAGTTCCCTGCTCTTTGTGATTGCTGCACAATGCATCAAATTTATAATAAAAATGAATAATTTAAAAATTAGAACAAAGAATGTTGCAAACACAGCCTAGTTCTCAAAAAGCATGCCCAGCAGCATACTGCAGCTATCATCAAACCACAGGAACTTAAACCCGCCTGGATTTTGCGTAATGAATCAATGCATTGATTATAGACATTGGATGAATAACATTTTAAGTATTAGTAATTTGGGCAGAATGTGGTTCTCTATTTTGATTTGGTTGGGAATCGGACAACACAACTAATGCAGCTTTGTCCAAGAAACGAGACCTATATCGCAGTTTTGTTCAGTCTTCACAGACATTTGACACAACTTGTCAACCAAGTCACACAGACTTCAGTGACAGTGCAAGAAGAAGACATAAAGCAAGGACAGTTGTGAATAACTAATTCTCCACCTCCCCTAATAAAGCTACTCAATGAAATGTTGTAACCATGAACTATTCAAGCCTAGCAAATCATACTTAAGGATATGTCATGGGAGGACAGTTATTGGCTAATATACAATGCTATGAGTGAACAGTTCTTTTAAATAAACCTTATTATGGTTATGTGGGGCTAGTTGAGCATGGCGTCCTTTAGCATTAAACTGACCTGCGGGGAGATGAGTGGAACATATGCGCACACACACACACACACACACTATTTTTTTCTTGGGTATGAAGTATTATAGCTACAACCCCAAATCAGAAGAAAGTTGGGACAGTAAAGTAAAATGCAAATACAAAAAATGAAGTGTTACTTAGAAGCACTTTAAAACTTATATCATTGTGTACATTGCCGTTTTGTCTGATCACTTTTAATTTTACTTGTTAATAAACATTCTATCATGCTTATCATGCCAACAAATAATTGGAAAGCGGAAATTAATGGTTAGTAATACAATACAATACAATACAATAAATACATCAACTAAATTTGTGATGTAATTTTAAACAGGTGATGTCTAATGTTTAAAATCATTGTTCCTCAAAGAAAGTTGATAAATGTATGGACATCCCTGAAATGGATAAGTCATCTTGAAGGTATTATTGTTGCTCTAAAATCTCAATGTACTTTTCTGCATTAACGCTGCCATCACAGAACTAAAAACCTTTTTTAAGGGCACTGTTGTTCCTGATAACTGTCTGGTTGGTCCCCTTTTTGTTTCCTTCCGAACACACTGTACACTAGTTCCCAAAAATACCTGAAATACAGATTCATCTGACCACAATACACATTTCCACTGTGTGATGGTCCATCCTAGATGCATGCAAGCCCAAAGAAGATACAAAATAGTATGTACTTCATACCAGAAAAAAAAAAGCCTATCCAGACTATAATTAGCAACAAGCCCATTAATCAGGGTCTTATAATTTCATTTTTCATACCGTCCCAACAGAAGATGTCTGTGATGGTTCTGGGAAGAATCTCAGGAAGAGGCAGGAGTTAAGACATTTTTTATTGCAAATTATTAAATACATGAAAGAGTATCCATGATGATTCACCAAACACTGGTTTAAATAGACGGACTACACATACACAGGCATTATCATTTGCTTATCATGCAGCTGAGCTTGAGTGAAGAATGAAGGAGGTATTACCAGAGGATGAGGATGACATCATTGATGAATTTCTTTCTCTATGGTCCTGTTCCATGTCTTTCTCATTGATAGCTTGTGGCTGATTTGGCACTGGGTGTTCCTAAAACTTTTGAGACAGTACACTCCTGAGTGTATTGTGATTTGGCCGTGTTTTATTATAACATATCTATGCTTTGAAAAGCATTTTCTGACTTTGTTTCCATATTTAATGGAAGAGAACACCCCATACATCTAATCTCTCTTAACTCATTAAGTGGATTACATATATTATAATTGTTACATATATACATTTTTTATATACAATTTTAAACCTTGGTATTGTGTCTCTGCAATGATGTTGACTCGCATTGATTGCCCTTCTGTTCCTGTCCATGGTGTTTTCTACAGAAAGGTTTTTTACAAAAAAAAACCCAAACATAATAATTGATCAGAATTAGAATTTTTCAGAGTGGAACTAGCCAAAAAATAAGGATTTTACAGGGCATAATGATTTTGTGAATAAAGATCTGTTTTTGCTCAGGATATGTCAAACAATCCTAGGAACGTCATCAAAGAAGTGCCATATATAATAATATATAAGTGCCACCCATCTTATCTATGGTTTGGCCTTGAGGCCGGGCCGTAGTGAATGAAAAACTCCTCCAGAAGATTCCGCTGCTATGGATACCTGGCATCTAGCCCTGTTTTCCCATGGACTGCTGAGATGGTTTGCTTGGAC
>JAVSBV010000043.1:3663663-3681152 GCA_033117975.1 Parotocinclus spilosoma | reverse complement strand
ACACACACACACACACACACACACACACACACACACACACATACACACACACACACACACACACACACACACATACATAGAGAGAATGATGATCCAAAACATAACTCCAAATGCACACAGAAATCAATCAATGATCATGTATGAATGACATGGCCATAATCTAAACCCTAACTGAAATCCTCTTAGATAAAGTCATAGTCTTTTGTTGTAAAATTATTCCTTCTCTCCACGTCCATGAGGTGCATTTGATACGAAATATGTCCAGTACTATATTTTTAATTATAGTATAGGCAACCATATACAGAGCTACCTACAACTGATGCAAACATTTTAAGCAATTGTTGGTCTTGTTCAAGATCTCAACCGTGCCAGCTTTGCTGAACTAATCACTGTACATTCTGGTCACTAGTCCAGTACTTAAACCCCTGTACCACCACAATCCAATGAAAAGGTCTAGTGAAATCTAAGATATGTTAGATCTTGGCCTTTTGGTGTTTTAAGTTAATCGATTTTTTTTTTGTTTTCCATTCATATGTCAGCCAGTGACCTGTTTCTACTACAGTCATGGCCTGCAATTTTTAAAACAGGGGAAACAAATATATCCCATATAATCACTTTAGCAATACGTTACTTATGTCCCTCCAAAGGAGCTCTAGCGCCACTGCCTAACACAAGTCTTTTTACATAATGGCACCTTATTTTATATTTTACACCTGTGAATATTGTAAATGGTAAGTGGTAAGAATGTAAAATGGTTAAGACTTTATGGACATTTGAGAAGTCAGTCATCATGTTGGTTCCCAATTTACTGACAGCTGGTTACTAGGTTCTACCAGTCATCCCAAGGGAAGCATTGTGTAAAGGTGGTATAAATAAAAGGAGCATATTCCACTGCCAATGAAGCCCATGCATCTGGGGGTGTCTCAAATTGATATGTTAAAAGGCATTTCAGAACTAAGTATTAATCTTTTTAACAGATGTTCAGACCACAGACACTCCAAGAAGGATTGTTTCAGTGAGTGTCTATTAGGTCTGTGTTAGAGGCTTTAAATCAGATTTTGCATGCAGGCTGCACTTTTATACAAGTTTGAGTTTAAATTGTAAAGGAGTTTTTCACTGCAGTGAAATATTTGATAATTTGATACAGTAAATGTGATTCACTAAAAGTAGAAACAATTTGATAAACGTTTCACCTGTGGTCTGCTGGAATATGTGTGGCAGTTTTAGTACCAGCCTGTGAACTTGCTGTGTAAGTAAGTGCTGATAAACTGTAAACCTATGACTTTCAAAATGACCCTTATTTAAACTGAAATATTTCTGAAATGTCATTTTTTTCTGGAAGAAAATAGTAACTTTAACATTTTGACAAAAAAATTTAATCAAATGCCAATTTAATTCAAAACTGTCAATTACAGGAGTTTATTTTGAAAATTTTAGTTTGACTTTGAGGGCTTTAAGTTATACTCTCACACTAACTGAATTTGTTTAAAGAGAGAATGCTGCATGTTATTAACTGTGGCTAATGAATGAATGTTTCATTTGGCAGTTGCAGGCTTGATGAGTATGATGCATGTGCCGTGCCTATGCTAAATGCTTTTTTATTTTCCTCTCTGTTTCTTATGCTCTCCATCTGTCTCACCCTGCCCTTCTCTTTCCTTTTGTCTGCTTCTTTCTGTCTCTTTCTCACTGTCTTGCTCTCTCCTGTCCTCAGCACACCATAAAATGTTTTGAGCTATTTTTTTATATGTAAGTATTTAAATATATATAAAAATATATTTCACGTTTCACCACGCCCCTCTTTCAAAAGAATGTTTTCTTCCTCAGCTCCACTTCCCCACTTGACTTCAGACGATGTTGACAAAGCCTTGCAAAACTCGCCACGGTTAATGCATGCCCGTAACACAGGTAAGGAGGCTTCTGCATCCCTCTGCAACTGGACAGATGATCTGTGCATCTCAGTCTAAGCATTTCTTTGTTGACCGAACCTCAATACAATGCAGAGAGTTCTTGGCCACCAGGTGGCATGATCTAGTGACTATGGGTCTGATCAAATGCATTTCATGTTTTTTCATGAATGGAGTGGAAGAGCACTTTGTGGACAGTACAGTATGTGAAAGTTACAGATTACAGTTTATCCTTAATGCAGAGGATTTCCTCTGGTGGCCAAAAACATAACCAGGCATATCTAATATAATAAATTAAATAGATTTATTATACATGCTGCTTAAATCCTCTAACTGACTTGGGTATTTCATAGGCTATGCTCCAGAAACCACAATGGTGGCACACCAAATATGTGTGTATGTATGTGGATGCGTATACATTGGTACTAATGTTTGTGAGCCCTTTTTTGGGTTTGTCTATAGTTTTTTGTTTGCACAAATATAACATAAAATATAAATAAATACTAAAAGCAAAATTACATAAAAGTAGGTAAAAGTAAAAGTAGAAACAGAACCCAGCTGAACTAATGAGACAAACATTTTAGACCATATAAGTATTTTTTGAGATGTTGGCCATCTGGGTTGTTGGTGAGTTTCCTCACATTGGTCTTGAATTTGGTAAATTTGGTGGAGTCCAAACTGTTTATAGATGGTTTTGTAATAATTTTCCATCTGACAAGCATCAAAAAAATCTTTTTTCTGAAGCCATCAGAACTTTTGTGCCATGATTCACTTCCACAAATGTGTTGTGATAGGATCATGAAAGATCACTGAAACCTGATGTCATCCCATTGGCTGAAAACACCCGACATTAATGTTACCTTCAAATATAATGTGAAGATTGATAGTCCACATACTTCTGATTCCCATGCATATGTGTGGTTTTGTTTGGTTATTTTTCAATAAATAAATAACCAAGTATATTTTTCTCTAATTTGTTTAACTACATTTTCTTATATACTTTTAGGACTTCAGTGAACACTTGGAAATGTTTTAAGTCATGTTCTTGTGGAAATATAAAAAATTATACATGGATCACAAACCTCCAAGCACCACTTTAGCTACAAGATCATAGCTTTGCCTGCTAGCTGGGATCCAGTTTACTTTTTAACATAAAGTGTGATAAATACAATTATAATTCAGAACACTACAGTAGCAAGCTTGTAAGATCTCTTACACTTTATGAAATGGCCAATGTCAGTATCAGTGGTATTTGCAACAGATATTAGAGAATTTTAAAGTACAAGAATACAAGTCTTAAAAGCATTGCTATATACATATTACATTCTGATTTGAAATGCCTATCCACGGACAAAGCAATTAATAAACACTTTAGAGCATGCTTTACATCATTTAAATATACTATTTATGTTTAGGAGGTGCAAACTTTATCTTCCCCAACACCCCTGTCTACCCACATGACACTGCCAGAGCCCCTCCAAGATCAGGTCAGTCCTGTTTTTTACTTCTTTATCAGTTTAATTTTACTGAATGTACATCTGTTGTATTGTGTACAGTTTTCAGCTATAACCTGTCCATCAATACAAAAACTACAATATATTTTTGTTGTATTGCATCATTCTCAGCGCAGATGCTGGAATTATGTATGGGTTTGTGGCACAGGTACGATCACTGTTAAAGTCACTACTGGCTTAGGAAAAGTTAACCTTGCAGTGTCCAGTGTTACACTATAGCTTTGCTTTAAGGCTGTCTAACATTTTTCATTACAAAACATTAGTGCTGTTGAATAATTAAAATATTACTACCATCATACAAAGGTTTGCTATGTTAATTGTCCATTAAGTGTTAATTGAATAATATTGACAGTCCACCAAAATACTTCATAAAGAAGGCATTCAAAAGGCATTCAAGTAATATGAAGATAATTGAAACTGAGCTTTAATTTACATCTTCTTTCCTTTGATTCCACTGATTTTTCACATACAGTTTAGCTGTATGTCAGATGAAAAAAACATCTGTTGACATCTGAAAAATAATGGTCACAGATCACAGAGACAATTCCCAAAACTGAAAGCCTAGATAAAATAAGAGGATAAGGGCTATAAAAGGCATTGTGGAAACAAAAAATCCTGCCACAACCATTGATTCAGCATTTCTCCAGTACACCTTTATGTTCCAGATAAAGATGATTATCCAGATAAAGATCACTTCTCATTAATAGTCACTGTTCAGTAAATCTTGGGATGTCTCTCCTATGATTTTTAAAAGGCATCTAAAGGCCATGAGAAAAAATGAACAATATGATACAATCTTATAATCCAGAGAATTGTTGGGTAAGAGTCTTGCTCAAAGACTCAAAAGGAGCAGCTTGGCAGAGGTGGGATTTGAACCCTGGACCTTCTTAACCACTAAGCCATCACAGTACCACTCTTACAGAAGATGTAATTGTGAATAGCAGCTGTAAATACATTAGCATTAGTATTTGCATTAGTACCGTATATATGTACTTATTAAGTTTTTATCAGAATTGTGCCATATAACCTGAAGTCATTAGGAATGATCATTAGTAGTGACTGTATAACCCACTGTATGACTGTGAGATTGCAGTAGCCTAGCGGTTAAGGTACTTGACTTTGGACCTAATGGTTTAGGGTTCTTACCTATGCCGCAATTGGGTCCATAAGCAAGGTCCTCAATCCACCATTGCTTGAATTATAATTGTATAAGTTGTAAATCGCTCTGGATTATTGTGTCTACTAAATGCTGTAAATGTAGGACAGTCATCAATCAAATGATGAATATGCCTGTATGCAATATAGACAAAAGTTTGTGGACACAAATTACATTCAAAACAAGTATTAGTATGGAGCATGGATTAGATTCAAGAATATGACTGTGATCAGCTTCTGATGTTAGACAATAAGCCCTGGCTCACTTTTGGGAGTCCGGTGCATTTTCAAGGTGTCTGATGAGTTGAGCAGGAAAAGGTTACAAACCAATTCTTTGTGGTCTTTGTTTATAACAGCAGAGCTGAAAGTTGATGAACTGACTTGTTGAAATCAAAAACCTAGAAATGTGTTATATTGAGACTCACAGGAGCATTTAGCACAACCCATTCCCCATATAATGTAGCTGTTAATTGTTTACTGACTAAACCTTGTGACACATTAAAGAGTTTTCGTATTTTGGAGAAATTATTGTATAAAAAGCTAACAAAACGAGTGTATACAGTGGAAAGTGTAAACAGCTTTTAAATATCCCCACAACCCCAGGCACAACTGTAGCAGTACAACCACTGGGTCACTGGTGTTCTGAGAATGGTGCAGCACACAAACATATGCTGTTTTTGTTTTTTTGGTGGTTCCCTTATAGTGAAAGCTGTATGTGCAAAGCCACAGTTACACTGTCAGCAAATGTGTACATACAACTGTGATAGCTGTACGTTGTACAATGGCCATTAAGTGTAGCTACGCACAAATCGAGTGTGAAGGAATATTACGAGTGCCTTTTCCATTGTAAATATCCAGTCATAAGTAGCGCCGTTGTGTTTTCTTTCGTTGTGAAGTATGGCACTCCACTACGCCTTAGTTTAACCACTGAGGTCAACCACAGCAATGAAACCAGCCCTCAGGCTACACACACACACACACACACACACGCACACGCACACACACACACGCACACGCACACGCACTTATACAGCGACAATCATGCATCACACACGCCCTCTAATGGGGATAGGGATAACTACATGCAGTTCTATTGAATTTCTTTATAAACAGATATGGCTTACGAAGCAGCCAGAAGATCTGCATGGCCAACCCAGTCAGCTTCAGCCAGTAAAGGTAATCCGGTTTAAATCATGTTTCCCACTTAATTTTCATAGGTGTTTAATATTTAACTCTAAGTAACATAGTTAACTTGTTTGATTCTATGTACAAGTTTCACAGTCCTCAACCACCATTGTTACAAAAACAGAAGACCAAAGACCACAGCTTGGTGAGAACTAATATTGAAATATGCAGCATGAATTAATGCAGCCATAAACAGTTTAATGTATTGTGTAGTTTATGTATTGCAATGTGATTTATTACACAAATATATCTATGTCTATAAATATTACATGACAAGTATAACCATAACTTTAATGTTCTACATTTTAGATCCGTACCAGGTGCTGGGACCCACAAGCAGCAGGCTGGCAAACCCAGGTAATGTGTAATAAAGTCACTGAGGTTTATATTACTGTAGTGTTTTTGCATGTGCAGGTTTGGGTGAGTGTCTGTTAATTATAAGCATGACTTGCAGTGGTGCTTGAAAATATGTAAACCATTTCTGAATGTGAATGTGCCATAAAACATCACTGAATTCTCACATAAGTCCTAAAAGAGGATAAAAAAAACCCCAATTTAAATATGAGACCAAAATGATCCTTAGTAACTTATGTATTGAGTAAAATTATACAGGCTTAAATGTCTAAGTTGCAAATGTATGTAAACTGCTAGGTTCAACAGTTATTTATAAATTGAAATTAGAATCAAGTGTCTACAGTTATTGGGAAATCAATCAGGTGTGAGTGGCTGCCCTGTTTTATTGTCTTCATTTGGCTTGCTCATTAGGCACAATAGATTTGAATTTGTGCCAATGTTTATGTAACAATTTAAAGCTGCTTTGTGACAATGTCTGCTGCAAAACATGCTATACAAATAATATTGAATTGAATTGATGTCTGATCTTCAAACAGGTTTGCGATCTGCTAAATACCGTAAATGTAAATGTATAATGGTATAACAAAGTATATTTCTGAGCGCCTCAGAAAAACAACTGTTGATGCTCATTAGACTGGAAATGGTCACGAAACCATTTCTACAGAGTTTGTACTCCACCAATACACTGTCAGAGTTTTTCGTTTTAATGAGGAGTATTATTTCTGGAGAAATGGAAGTATTGAATTCCAGCATATGAACCTTATCCTGTCTGTGAAATATGGTCATGATATAATCATAGCTTAGGCCTGTTTTCCTGCATCTGTGGCATGATGATTTGCCATTAGATGTACATTCAGCAAGCAGTTAATGTTTAAGCTGTTCTGTGTGGAGGAATGGGCTAAAATGTTTCCAAGCCAATGCGAACGACTAAACAACAGTTAACCAAAAGGTTAGGTGCAGTTATTGCTGCAGAAAAAATACTATATGCAAATATTCACATACTTTTGCCACTTACGAATGAATTAACTGAATGAATTAAATTAAAATATCATATTTTGTCTAATTTATTTAAACAGGTTCTCATTATCTAACTGTTTGGACATCTGATAATGAATTAGGTCATATTTATAAAGAATATGGAACATTCTAAAGTGTCCGTAAACTTTCAAGCACTTCTGTAAGTTAAGTTGGGCTGAAAACACTGTGTATGGGTGGTGTTCCTGGCTTTTGATGACAGCTGACACAAAACTAGATCATATTTACATAGGCTCCTTTCAAGGCAACAGTTGCCAACAAGTCTGTTTTTGTCAAGCCTGAATAATCGTTACTTTTATACAACACAAGTGAGGAAACAAAATACATTTAAAAAAAACCTTGATTTTTAAACTTATATTAGCTTGGAATACAGATTGCAAATAAGTGAATAAGAAAGGTAAAATGGATTGCAAATAAGAATACAATTTAATTCAATTCATTAAGAACTAATCAACAGAATTGAGCTATATATTAGGATTATGGCATTATGCATAACATACTATGTACTATGTATATTATATGTATGTGTGCATAAAGATTGTCGTTACTCTGCAAAATGAAAATTATTAGGCAACACATCAGCGTTACCATAAAGAATGATGACCAATTTAGCATAAAATATCTGTGCTATAATCACAGATCTCAGCATGGTGAGAACACTTCTACACCATTCTGATCCATATCTGTAAATAGGCAAGCAAAGTGTGACCTTTTAACTTGATACACTGCACTACAAAGTACTGTTTATTCTATCAGTAGAGAAAAAACTTAACAACAATTTTATTCAATACTTTATTTATAACTTTATGTATATTTTACAGTTTTAATTAATTATATTAAGTATGTATATGTAAGTACTGAGTATTAAATATGTACAGTCGATTCTGGTTAATCGGACCACATTGGGATGCGATCATTTTGGTCCTAATAACCGGCTGGTCCGATTAAACGAACATACCCTATGTTACAAGACGGGACATGCTATGTAACCTTAAATGGTTATTTGGGAGTTTTCGGGTAGTGATGCCAAAGACGAAGAGTTTCTTCACAGAAATTACATACTGTACACGTTCTTTGGTCCGATTAAGCGGAATTTTGGTTCAAATAAGCGAATAAAATGACACGTATATAATAGGAATTTTTTCGGTACGGATTTGGTCCAAATAAGCGGCTGGTCCCATTAACCGGTGGTCCTATTAACCGCAATCGACTGTATATGCTAATTATTATATGTACGTAATACAAATGTGTGTGTGTGTACATATCACTAATCAGGTTCAGGCCAGATCCAGCTGTGGCAGTTCCTGTTGGAGCTTCTCTCAGACAGTGCAAACTCCAGCTGCATCACGTGGGAGGGCACAAACGGCGAGTTTAAGATGACTGACCCGGATGAGGTGGCGCGACGCTGGGGCGAGCGTAAGAGTAAGCCCAACATGAACTACGACAAGCTGAGTCGTGCATTGCGCTACTACTATGACAAGAACATCATGACCAAAGTGCACGGCAAGCGCTACGCATACAAGTTCGACTTCCATGGCATAGCCCAAGCTCTACAGCCCCATCCACCTGAATCTGCCATGTACAAATATCCCTCTGATCTTCCCTATGTAAGCTCCTACCACTCACATCCACAGAAGATGAACTTTGTTTCACCTCACGCCCAGGCATTGCCTGTCACCTCCTCTGGTTTCTTTGGCACACCAAACCCTTATTGGAACTCTCCCGGAGCGGGCATCTACCCCACACCACGCCATCCAGCCACCCACATGCCTCCACACTTGGGCACGTATTACTAGGCATATGCAAAAAAATATTAACATCTCTTATTAAAACTGCAGTGTCCTTCTAAGGCTGAAACAGCTTCCTGAAAAGTGAATGGGATGGAGGAATTCTGTACACAGACAGGGGGCATAAGAAAGGGGTGATGAAACACTATGGAAAATCTTAAAGAACCAAAGTCTGACTGTGGGATAATGTAATTCTGTATAGATCAGAGGTTACCATTCACATTTACACTGGTGAGTCTGAAATGCACCAGATTAGCCAAGGAATGCAAACTAACAAAAAAGCAAATAATTTGGCTACAGTAGGTAAAAGTAACAATTCTTTGAAGGAAGAATTACTTGTGGCTACAGTGCAGCTCTGGTCCAGTTGCAGCTCAGCAATAGATCAGTGTGAACGCGTACAGCCTAGCAAGTTGCTTTTGTGTACAAAGAGCTTATAATTTACCAAAGATAAAAAAACATAGGTGCATGAACAGTTATGTATTATTATATATGTTTTAAGTATTAAAGTACCTTATTTCAACAAACATATCAGAATGAGAGAAATTATGTGTTATGTGTGAGGAATGAAGGGAAGAAAGTAAGAGAGTTGTGACAATCATGGAGTTTTGGAGAATATAGAGAGAATGAAATGTAAGTGTTAAGTATTATTGCTTTGGATATAAACTGCCATATTTATCAGTATTATGCTACACAGTCGTTCGTATGGCATTGTAGAGAGTAAAGTACAGGCATTTACTTGATCTCAAAAAGGGAAGACCCTTTGTAGAAAACTGGAAATGAAGGGACTCTTTAGGTGTTTTTAATGACCTCAAACCTTTTTTAGACAAAGGTGGATTTTGAAAACCAGTGCCTTAAGGAAGAAACTCCTCACACAGTGGTGGAGTCTTTAGCAAAGCACCTGTTTTTATGTTATTAATATTTTCTGAGTCGCGAACGCTGTGCGTTTGTCAGATTGAAGTATACAATTCAGTGTTACATTTCATTTTATATGATAGATATATAACTTATGCATTTAAACACTACGAGTTGATCTCAACCAGTCAAAGACATTTATATGATACACTTAGAAATAAAGTGGACCAAAGTAATCAAAAGCAAGTGAACAGCTGTGGCCTTTGAACTTTAAGCTCTATATCTGATTGTTTACAAATGTAAGCCTTATGTGCTCATGTAAGATTAGTCGTTTGTGAAAGATGGTCTGGTTTGGCATTCAGACTGTCTCACCGTTAGCAGCATTTACAGATTGAAGAGAGAGTATCTGTAAATATGTTCTAGCCGTGTGACTGAACTGATGTTCTGAGATTGCTGACAAAAGGAAGAAAACATACTTTCATAAATTATATGATTTTCTACTGTGTCAATTTAATAAACTATTTTGAAGCCAAACTGCGTTTCTTGTACTACATAAACACTAACTGCTGCTAGCTTAGCTACTGTAACTAAACATTTGCATTTTGTAATAACAACCCTTAGAACTGGTCTCAGCTGTGACAAACTAGCTCTTGGAACTTCCAATGACATTACACATCAACAGCTTGTTCTACTACTGATGCATGTTGATGGAGATCGTAACAGTGGGCTTGATTTTAAGCACTTTTTAAAAATAGATCTAGCTGAAATCTGTGGCCTCCATCCTTTTGTCACATAGTTTGACTGTATGAATTTAAATTGTTACTCAAAAATTTATGAAATATCTCCTAATTTTTGTGAGCACTGTATATTATCATATATAGTTGTGTGTGTGTGTGTGTGTCTTTGTGTTTGTGTGTGTGAAGTTTCTTTGTCATTGGACCAAATTTCTCATAATTATAGAAAGATTAGACATGTTCTTGCCTTGTGAATACCTTTTTACAAAAAAAAATACAGCCTTCTTATCAAGAACCTAAAGAAGAATATTTACTTTGTGTTACTGAGGTTGCGGTTAGGTGTAACATTAATTAGCTACAGTAATATGGTATCATTGGAATCCTTCACAGTAATAAAAACACAAACCTGTGTGTGTATGCGTGCGTGCTGGTGTGTCTTTATGTTGCCACAACAATGCCAGTAACATGAGATTGTTTTAACAAAACAGTGGCTTTTGAACAGTACCTGCATTCACAGTAATGATCACAGTATGGCTGTTCATTATAGAAAGAAAATTAAATCTGTAATAAAATACTTCTACAATTATAAGCTATAGTCTATATAATGCAAGAAAGACATTTTTGACTATGGGCACTTTAGTGATGCAGAGATGCTTGTTCAGGTATCACATAGAGCCTGTTCATGTCAGAGGTTTGAGTTGCTATGTATATATGGGTTTGCTACAGGAACTCCTACATTGTACATTTTAAATACATGTGTTAAGTTAACTGACGTTCCAAAAGTGCTCCAGTGTGCAAACTATCGTGATTGAGTAGCAAGTGATATATTCATCAGGTGAACAGAAGCATTTCAAACTGGATGAGAGTGGTCCACATTGTGTGACTGTTCAGTAGGGTGTATGGTCACCCAAGACTGCCAGAACACACTGACGGTGATGGGGCATGGACAGGATCAGATTGTCCAGCAGCTCTTGTGAGATCCTCTTTTTTGAAATATCCCCTAATTATTGTGAGCAGTGTATTTTGTATCCAGTCTATTTACTGTTCTTCATTCTTTTCACATTTTACTGCACTCGTCATCTAGCTGGAACTTCTCATTCACTGTCTTCTGTAGTAGTGATTGATCATTACTAGCATATACCTCATCAAAATAATCAAAGTCAGTAATATACCTCCCCCCAGGTGTCTTATAGAGCAGCGGCTTAAACTCATAACCCCAGAGGAATTCCTGTGGAACATAGGATGTCCGGCTTTGGCATGTAGAGGCAGTGGACTCCATGGTGGCATTTAGTGTTACTATAAGCTCAAATTCTTTCCCCTTTAAATTTTCAGCAGTGACACCCGCCAAAGGGCTGCTCTCATCCAGGACATGGTAGAAGGTAAGGGGCAAAACAAGGAAGGGGCACTGGTCACTGGATTCGAACCGGAAGTCCACAGAGTCCTGGTGGAGCTGGATTTTCTCCCCCTCTTCAGTTATGTAAGGAAAGAGCAGCTTGCATGAGAGTTGGCACTGGATCAGTGGGCTTTTCCTCATGTTGGCCACACGCATCATCACACAAAGTTTGCCCTGGTGCCTGCAAACTAATGCAAATTTGCTGAACTTGACTGTTTCTGCCCGCTTCTTGGGTCGAGCCAGTTTAGCCAAGAAGGCACCAGTGACAAAGATCTCAGCTAGGCCTGTGAGCACCAATTGGGTCACCAACATGAATATTGCTAGCGGGCACGCCTCAGAGATGTGGCGGAAGCCATAGCCGATGGTGGTCTGAGACTCCAGGGAGAAAAGGTATGCCCCAGTCAGAGTGCCGACGTTCATCACACATGGTGTGTGGTTTGATGCCTGCTTAACACCCAGGTCTCCATTGCTCATAGCGATTAGGTAGAAGAGGACACCAAAGATGAGCCATGTGGCAATGAAGGTGGAGATGAATAGAGTCAGCTTGTAGCGCCACTTCATGTCAACCACTGTGGTCCAAATGTCGTGAAGGTAGAGCTGTACCATACCTTTGACATTGTCAAGACGTACGTTGATGTGGCCATCTTTAGACACCATACGCCTCTGGACAACTCCACTCATTCTGCACAGTAATAATGGTCAGTCAAGGATTACAAATATGCTCAGATTTTGCAGATATATATATATGTATATATATAACAAAATACGAAAATGAAATGGAAAAAAGTAATGTTTTATACATGTTAAATTTAGTTTTTTCAGATTTGTTTTTAGATTTTTTACAATTTAATTACTACACTAAATTATTTCTGCTATCAAGGATAAGACTTATACACTCAAGGAAAAATACACCACTCTCTTGCCTTGACTTATTTATATCAATGTCTGTATTATCTTTCACACAATTATAGACTCTTCTTAACTGTACTGTTGCAGGTAATTAGCTAATTTAAAAAGTTACAAATTATACTGCTTACAAACTTAGGGAATATTTTAAAATGAAATATCTGAAATAAATCGCCCCCTATTTTCTGTGAGCAGTGTAGTTTGGTACTCTAAGCAAACAGACTTTAAAAACTATTCTCCAAAGGTAATAATTGAAAACATTTTCAAAATAAAACAGTACATCAGATATCATGAGAATATGGACTTACTTTGCAGATTATTTGCTCAGGTCTAAAGAGTGGCCGCACAGCTAGAGACTTGAAACATAAAACCGAACTGCTTTCACCTCCCTGGACGAATTTCACAATGTCTTTGATTCTCTATTGTCCTTGCTGACAACTACATTAGAAGGTAGCCACTCCTCTTTCACTTATTCACACTGCACTTACAGGTGAGGTTGAATTCAACATGTTTTCAGCTGTACATCCTCCGCTCTATTTCTAACTGTTTGCATTACAAACACAGTTAAACACATGTGCACACAAATAGACAGTCATATATTTAAAAAGTTAAAGTGCAAACCTGGTTGAACTTGGCACTCTGGCACTTGGAGCCAGTTTTTTTTATAATGTATTTGCAAGTATTGCAGTCTATAGCTATAACTTGTTAATATTACATAACATGAATGCTGTCTTAGTATAAAAGTAATAAATGTGTTTATTGTTAAGCATATATAGCTTACTATACCAAATTCTGACTAGGCGAGACATCATTATTTACATTTCGTCAGTATGCAGACACCCTTCTCCACAGCAACTGATTGAATCAAATGCAAGATGGGTTATGGGCACATTTCTGATCCTTAGTCCAAAACTTTAACCACCTGTCTATACCACAATCCAATTCATGCTATTGTGATAAAATATACATAGATATCCATTAATTATTATTTAGCAAACATCAGGTCAGTATTTTAGCAGTAACTCTGATGTCCTGTGATAGACTGGTGCAATATGCAGGATGTTTTTCGATCTTGTGTGCACAGTTTCCAGGACAAATTAGAGGTATGATTACAACGATGATTATGCAAATGATAAAAAATTGTTGCAAATTGTGTAGGACCACTGTTTAAAACTTAGAATTGTGTAAATACTGGTTAATATTTTATAAATTGATATAAAATGCTTTTTGTAATTATATGTTTATGCTCCATTTAAATGGCTGTAGGAACCAGTGACCTTCTCCTTTACTCAGAGGTTAGATGATTATTACACTTGTTATTAGTCTCCTTTAAAATATATCTTGTTGTATAGGTCAGAAGGCTAGTTTATTATTACATTCAGACCTGCAGCCTTTAAAGGGTAATAATGTGGAACACTGCTCCTGACCTGGCTCTTTCTTGTGTTTCATTACATTGTGATCTAACCCGTTTCTTTGACTGGATGCATTCATGTGATATTTTTCAGGTTGTTGTTCAGTCTGTTTAGTCCAGATAAAATGACAACCCTGGTAAAACTTGTCTATGTTGTGTTTTGTATGCTGGTAACTAGCACTGGATGCTGGTATATTGAGTATACTGGTTACCAGTATGGGGTAGTGAGTTGATCAGTATGGTGAAAATCATACTCACAAAACCATCATATTATGCTGGTGACTAACATAGATAACATCTGGAAGCAACCGGGCTGACTATATATATATTTTATATATTGTTCTGAAATAATTTAAATAGTGGTTATAATGGGTGAAAGTTGTGGAGTCTAAACAGCTATTTTTGGGTTAGACCACATACTCCTTGTTTTATGTGTGTGTTTAACTGACTTGCGCACTATGGTAACCTTCATAACTCAAATGGTCATTCATGAACAGTATGGTAATTAGAATTACACAACCAGGACTTATGGAAACCATTGATCTGCAACTCAAGTTACAATCATGGTACAGATCGTGGTCTTGGTGAAATATTCTTATTTACAAAATACGGTAACTGACACTGCAGACAAAGTGAGTCTGGGAATAGATTTGTCTCAGTTTGGTTTAATTTGATTTGATCGCTTGATTAATTTATGACCTAAACAAGTTTTGCAGTCCATGACTATCTGTCGGACATAAAAGAAGCACAAAAACACATTCACCCTGAAGATTCTATAAACAGAAACTTGGAAAATACAAACTCTACAAACAAAGAAGCAGTATAACATCTATCTGTATACCGAAACATGATCTGCATGATGTTTACAACATGTAAATGGGTTTACTCTGGGTACTCCGGTTTCCTTCCACAGTCCAAAGACGTGTGTTAGGTTAATTGATTACTCTAAATTGGCATTGACTTGTGCATATATATATATATATATATATAATGTGTGTGACTGGTGTTAAGATAACCTTGTGTATGGAAATAACCTCGTGTGTTGCTTACATGGCCACTGATGCCGATGATAGAAGCCCAATAAAGAAATAAAAATAAATATTTTGGAAAGTATAATAACATAGAGCATATGAAACTATAGCATATGAAAATAGTGTAAACTAATAAAATATTCTCTTATCACACTGATGTGGAGTTTGTGGTGGCGGTGGTGTGTGGTGGGCTTGTATAAGTGAATCAATTACAGCAGTGCTGCTGGAGTTTTACATACCCTAGTATCACTGCCTGGCTGAAAATCCATCCACCAGCATCCAGTGGGTAGCCCTGATGAATGATGTAGGTTGACTAACACAGACTGTGTAACAACAGATGAACTACTGTCTCTACAAGGTGGAGCGGTATGGTAAATGTCTAATAGAGTACACAGCTGGTATTTGATCCACTTGTACCGGCAGAACGTGCACTAACATCACCACCACATCAGTGTCCACTGCAGTGCTGAGAATGATCCACTACCCTAAAAGTAAGGGTGAGTAACAAAGTATGTAAAGAAACAGAAGTGTTGAAAGAAGGAGAATAATTATAGTAATGAAGTTACATGCGCCAGTGTATGAGCATATAGCACATTTTGCTACCTGTTTGTTCTTTGTAAATGTATTCACAGTGCTGCACTAAGAAAGAACTACTAAACTGAACGTATTATTTAAACACCATTTAGTTGATAAAAATTAACCAAGCTCTTTCTTAAGCCTGAGATTAGTGTCTATGTATTTAACTCTACTGTTTACGAAAAGTATGGGCTATTTCAAAATGAAATGTCCCATCGTGAATTGCCCCCCTATTTTTATGAGCCGCTGTAGTTTTATTAGTTCTTCATTTACTCACATTATATACTGGTTTATTTTAATTCAAGGAGGTTGGGGTGGTGGAATGCAGCAGCACAAAAAATCAATGATTTTAATGTTGTGTGTATGTATGTATAAGTTTTTGTGTATTATTTTATGCATTTAACATTTAGAATTAAACTCTGGAATAGCTAATAAATGGTACCATTTTTACTTCTATTTGTTTTCTGAATGAAATGTAGAAGAGTAAGAAGGAAAGACGATCAGATTAGTGGAAATTGTTGCTTTATATTATTTAGAAAACAAAATATGAAAATCTGTGAGGTTTGCTGTTGCCTTCATGGCATCTCTGAATGTCATTTCTGCCTAGAAAATGAATGGCTCTCTGTACACAGTGTGTCGTGTCAGTATATGGTCAACAGCTGCTGTTATCCCTAGTGGGCAGATGCTTCCCAGTTGTTCTGATACATTTTAGTGGGTGAAATGTTCACAGAATGTTCATCTGTGTTTAAAAATCTAATGAAAAAAGGGAAAATGTTTAAAACATTTGTAATGTGCAAAGAAGGGAAGCTATTCTTGGAATTTGTTGCTTTACAATGTCATATTAATTAGCATGATTTTCAGTCTTTAAATTTGATTGTTCTGTCTTGCTGCTCTCGCCTTAGTAACTTGTCGCCTTGCCATTATCTTAAAATCATAGTCAGTACATTGTAGTTTAGTAAAGACAAGATGTTGTCAGTATTCTGTTTATTAAATTTCACGTTCTTCAAATGTCTTTATTTGCAGCAATGAGGTCTTTTCAGATGTTTTTGTTCTAGTCAAGGGGCATTTTAACCAGTGCCTTCTTTAGATCTTCTTTAGTCAAGACCTTGGCTAGTTTGTACCTCCTTATGAATGTTAAACCTTTCCCTCTTGAGTCACCACCATCATGTTCAGAAATTTTTTTTTTTTCTGACTATTTTCTCGTCAGATCTAGTTGCACCTTCTTCCTAAATGGTTATGACTTTTTGGCTTAAAGTAATTTACAATTCTGAAGAAGTAAGGTTTGCCTTGTCCACTTGATCATATTCCCGTAAAACCTATAATGACTGGAGAATTCCCAACCACCTTCAGACTGGCTCAAGTGGCATCATTGCTCAAAAAGCCTTGTCTTAACCCTGCGCAGGTTCATAACTACCGACCCGTCTCACAGCTCCTTTTTCTCTCTAAAGCAATAGAAGTCTTTAAACAGGTCTCTGAATTCCTCTCCCAGAATGATGACCTCATTCAAACCAATCCGACAAAAAGTACCGAAACGGTACTTTTGTCTGTGATGGACAACTGCAGGACAATCCTAAGCACTTATTCTGCTCAGTACTCTCAAACATTTATATCTCGGGGGGGTGGTGCTATCATGGTTCAAAACGTACCTCTCT
>JAVSBV010000043.1:3581101-3597323 GCA_033117975.1 Parotocinclus spilosoma | reverse complement strand
ATATTACATACTGTACACGTTCTTTGGTCCGATTAAGTGGAATTTTGGTCCAAATAAGCGAATAACATTACACGTATTTAATAGGATTTGTTTTGCTACTTTAGGATTTGGGCTGAATAAGCGGCTAGTCCCATTAACCGGTGGTCCAATTAACTGGAATCAACTGTATTTCCCTCTGCTTTCTCAGACACAGATGAACTATTGTCTGTTGTCATGTTTATTAATGCTATTGTGTAAATGGTTCTTGTTCTCCTTTATTTCATACAGTATGTGATTGTGTATGTATACTAATAATAGCTGCCGTTTTCAGAGGCACAAAGGTGAGGCTTTGGAGCGAGGATGGTCCTGAGGCTGACGTGGTGGGATTGGATGACCATGGGTTCCTTCAAGTCAAAACACGAGACCAGGGCTTGGTGTCTGTTCAGCCTGATGGAAACTCCTTCGATATGATGAAGAACCTGGTCATCACAAAGCACAATTAAAGTAAACAACTCATAAGCATGCATTTGATAAAGAAAAGTGTTCTTTATCAGTATAAATAGCTTTGGAATAAAAAGGACACTGTTTTATGCATTGTCATGCTTTTGTGCTTCACTCTCCATGTCTACATGTTCATTATATTTTTTTTTTCCAAAGTTTTTATTTAACATTGAGCAGGCTGCAACTTTTAGAGGTTTTCTTTGAAACATATTTAACAAAGATGCCCAATGAGTGATGCACTGACATTTTTCTGCTTAACGAACTACAAGAATTAAGGTCGTTTATAATATTTCGGCTGGACTTGAACATGCTGTAGGTGCTGTTCCGTGTGTCATTCGCAGGATTTTTGTTGGGTTGGGGGGAGGGGGTGTGTCAGGTTCTGTTTGTTTAATTTAGGTCTTTGCATTTCTTTTAACACTTTGACCAACAGTGTTTACAGATGTAACTCCTGTAATTCATTCCACCGTTACTTAGTACAGGGTTAAGCTCTAATCGAGATGTGTTGTGAGTTGTCAACTGTTTCTAATCATCGTAGTTAAGATTTTTCTGAATTGGAAGACAAACATTTGAAAAGGGAGGTTTGTGTTATAAATAAACGATTCTCTGTCTTGCAGTAGGTGTAACTTCCTGTCTCTGCTTAATCTCTGAATTAGATTCAGCTTTGCTCGGCAGGCCAAGAAGTGTATGTTCATGAGTAGCCACAGTGTAACCACTGTATCCCTCTGCCCCCTCGTCGTCCACCTTATCTTTCAGTCCGGCTGGAGGTGATGAGGTGTGCTAGAGTCAGTAGGCATGCAGGTGCTGTGTGTGTGTGTGTGTGTGTGTGTGTGTGTGTGTGTGTGTGTGTGTGTGTGTGTGTGTGTGTGTGTGTGTGTGTGTGCGTACGTACCATGCTGTGGAGGAGTGGGTTAGGTTTCCTGTACTCCCCTTGGTTCATCCTGTTCTGTTAAAGATCACCTCATCTGTCCTTTACACCTCCTGTGCCCGAGCCCTCCTTCACTGTGATGAGGTGAAAACATTCCTGTGGGTCCCGCTAAACAGTCCGAGAGCCTTCACTTCATTACAGACCCTCTCTCTCTTAAGTTCTTAAAGCTGCACACATACACATACGTAGGAAGTGCTGGCCGTGTCTCAGAAGGAGGCTCCAGTAGCGGGACAGGTTTTACCTGTTGTTTCAGCATGGAGCGAGAATAATTTTACAGACATCTTTGAAATGATTGGCACCTCTGTTAAAACAGGGTAATAAAGATGAAAATATGTTTGTGTTAAACATACTTTAGCTCACAAACACGGGCAAGTGTGCACATTTTTGTTAGAAAAAAAACCAAAACGGTCCAAGCAAGGAAGAAAATAAGCAATCCATGTGTCACAATTACTGACAACTTTTTAAAATTGCTTCCTTCCTTACAGCATAACAGCACATATTACTTCTTGATGAGCTTGCTCACTGACACAGACAGAATTCTGTAAGTATTTTATGCAAGTCTTCTAGTGCTTTGTACCTAAATGAGCTTTTGCCGAGGAAAAAAAGTCATGAATATCTTGATTTCCATAGGATGCGTTTACTTTAATTAAAAGTTAGATTTCCCTCATGTATTCTAACCCCCAAAATAATTAGTTTATGCTAAATTTATTAACTGAAACTTTATTTGAAAAAATAGAAGTTTTATTATGCAAAGTTTATGTTTCAGGTGTTATTTTGTCCCATTCCTTTATAACAGTACGGAGTCATCGTTACATTTTTTGTTTCCTAATTCTCCACACATTCTTTATAGGAGACTGAAAATTCTTCCAGATTCCTTGAATCATTAAATTATATTATTTAGTGAAATATTTTTTATACAGCCGTGATCCAGAAGTATTGCACTGATAAATACTGTTAAAGGTTCATAAAAGCTAACTTTGACTAAAAAGCACACATTTGTTGACACACTGGAGATTGTCTGCTCCAATTTGTTCCTAAAAAACTTTGGACTGAAAAACTCCTGGACTGAAAAAGGCTTTAATAGTCTTTCCTGGATGATGTTTTATCACTGTTGATGTCACCTCTAAATCATATCATTATGTATGTGTTTGTTTGTTTGTTCTTAAACAAATAAATTGTCCACATCTGATTTTTTTTTACATTTTCCATGCTGTTCCAAACCTTTCTGGTTTTGGGTTGTTAAATATAGCTACTTAACTTTTATAAACCTTTACCAGTCTTTATCAGAGCAATACTTCTGGAGCATGGCTATATATGAAAACATTAAATACAAACATTTAGTCATTGAGCAGATACTGGTTTCCAGAGTGATTTAGAACTGCTTAGAGTTTGCTCAGTGCTGGGATCTGAGCCCTGAACCTTATGTTCAGTGGTGCAGTACTTTAACCGCTATGCCACCACAGTTCCTACATTATGTTACCATCCCAAATGTTAATGATCTAGTGAGTAAAAGTATGTAAGCTGTATAACTTATCTCCACCTGTAATCCTGGTATCATCCTTTTCCATTTTAAACTTCATTAAGCAAATAGCTCCATTCAGATCCATAAATGCCACGTCCTCAATATCCTATTAAACAATTTCAGTGAAAAGGTCTTCCCAGGTCAACTGGGATCTATTCTCTTTAATATTGGCGGCGTGATGTCACATCTCAATCTAATTCCCCCAGAGACGCCTGCCAGGGCCTCTGGCTCACCTTCAAACACAAATTTGCTAAAAGAAGATGCACCAACTTCCACAAACAAATAACAGAGCCTTCCTATAACCTATGTGCTCGCATGCTGGCTTATAATGTGTATAGAGCCCTCATAAAAGCAGAAATAAGAAAATAGACTGATGAAAATGGCTTTAATTTCCCAGCTTTCAGTGCTGCAATAACAGAGGATCAAACTGGGCGACTGCAGATGCAAGAGCAGTTACGGGCTGTCGTGCGCCCACGTTGCCGTATATACTGCAGAACGGATGGATGTCAATCACACAGCATGCTCTGAATAATATTACAGAATGAAGCAATTTGAAAAGGGAATGCAAACAGACCACGGTGTCATTTCCTATATTTATTTAGATTTTAAAGTCCTTTTTCATATCCATCTCTTATTTGTGTTCATTAGATTGCTTTTGCTACATAAATAAATGGAGCTATGAGATACGTCAGAAATGATCAGTCATTATTTCTTTACGAGCTAGCCAAATTGGTAGTTCCTGCCCATCACTGGTCACATTCTTTGACTAGCTAACGTTAAGCATTGGGATAGGCAATAAAGATCTTAAACCATCACTGGGAAAAATTTGCAACAATCTTCTATACAGAAGCAAATGACTACTGAAAATATTTCCATATTGTGAAGGTTTGTTCCAGCTCAATATAATTCACACAATCCAAACATTATTTATACTTAACCAGTACATTTGATTTCGTGGCTGTGTCTTGTAGGAGTAGAAACATAGCAATTATCATTTGTGTAAACTTGTGTGTGTATATAAAAAAAAACCCTTATATGCCACTGTGTTAAATACAGTATCAGGGCGTCATTAATGAATTTAATTCAATCTACAGTTGTGTTTGTGTTCAGTTCTCACAGATTAATATGCCCCTGCATGTTCATTGTCTTATCCACATGAGCATGTTTGGCAGGACATGTGACGCGACTCAGAAAAGAACTGCAGCCGAAAACTTCACATCAGTTCCCAGCATTATTAAACGTAGCTGGCTCTGTGTCACACTTTTACACTCCCTATTGTCCTGACTTCTTGTTAAAAAACGGAATACACTTGGTACCTGAATGTGCATGCTGGTCCATGCAGAGGCTGACAATGGCTTGCATGAGTGTAGCTGGGTCAGAATCTGACACCGAGACACTCCGGATAGGCTGTAGAATTGAGTAGTTCAATTCATAAACTGCTACCACACAAGAGTCATAGAGTTCTTGGCACCTGACCCTTAATGTTTGACCTGAGTATGTCACCTCTCATTGCTGATGATGACTGAGGTGCCGATATAGTGCGGAATCTGCCCGTGGGCCTCAGGGGAAGGTCGTGAGGCAGGGCTCTCCCCCCTGCATAAGTAGGAGTTGAGTTCCTCCGTCCGGTAGTTGCAGCTGTCCGACAGGTGGCCGAGAGAATAGTGCGCAGCCGGGATCGAGCCATGCTTAGCCAGGACGTGGTGAAAGTTCAAAGAGACGTATGGAGCCTGCGCCTGGAGGCCCATTCCCATCAGTACCCTCCTCTCATCGCCTCTAGAAGCTTCGAAGTGTGCCAGAGCTGATGAACGCTGCCCCTGGGAATCGTATGGCTTCTCAGGCCCAGGCAACCTGCGTTTCTGTTCAAGCGCCAATTGCATGGGAAGGTTCTGACTAAGGTTATGGAGTCCCTGCCTCACACGGGGCTGATTGTAGCTGCTTTTACCCAGGAGCAGACATGACCCTGTCATCTCGGTGCTCTGTGTAGGGTCTTTACTGGTTTTCCTTGCCTCTTCGTTTCCTTGAATAGAGGCGTGAATGTGGCTGCTGTGCCTAATGGAGAGATGTTCATATGGTTCCTCTTTGAAGCGACTGCTCGGTCTGGAGGAAGATGAGCAACTGTTGAAACTGTCTTGCAGAGAATCACATGGAAAGCCCCTGGTCACCATACCACAATCTGCAAAGTAAAAGTGCTCAGGAAATTAGGATTTGCCACTTTCACCATGTCGTTTACCATTTCTATGGTCTGTTCTCTTTAGTTTAGGCAGGACAATGAACTGTATGCTATTCAGTGTGATAAGAAGACAGACAGATGTGTGAATGGTTATAAGTTTGGTCTCGTTAGACACTGACACAAGAGGGTGTAAAAGTGCTTCCCCCATTGTCTGTAAAAAGGCACTCAGTGGCTACTTTTCGATAGTGTACCTTTTGGTAAGAGATCTAGGCCATTCTGATCTAGCTATTAGGAGATGTTGGAAGCAGTGGTTCTGTAAGGGCATTGTCACTCCGCTATGGACTGGGACCGTATTGACGTTACCGTTAAATCAAAGCTCTGTTTGGGAGCTGATAACAATCAAGTTCAAATATGGAGGCCTCGTGGCATGTTTCAATCTTGCGGGGGAAACCTTTTATGCCCTCTTTTGGCAAGACCCAGTATCTAATCATACCACACATCTGCCTGTAACATAACTGCTTGCCGAGCTTTAAAGCTATCTAACGTTTCCATCTAGGTGCTTCATTTTTTGTCAAGTAGTATATCTAGGGCAATCATCTCTTTTAAAATAAAAATCTGTCTAAAATATTTATCTTTATTAACACATTTTGCAGTATGACAGTCAAGTAACAATAAAAAGGCAACAGTTTTGAAAATGACTTTCAAATTAAATTACACTAGAATCAACTAGAATAACAGGTTTGGAAAAGTGACCAGCTGCCTGTTAAATGCTTTATAGATTCATCTTTTCCTTTAGCTTTTTTGAATATGTCAGCTTTACACATCTAGACTTGGTAATAGCTGCTCATTCTTTCTTGCAGAATTGCTCTTGCAGTAAAAGTTCAGTAAAATTTCATGGCAATGCTTCAGGTCCATCTGCAGATCTTCATGGGTTAGACTAGGTTAGGGTTTTAATGTAGCCACTCAAGGACATTCTTTTTTTTTTTATCCTGAAGAAAATGTATTGCTTTTAAATGTGTTTTTAGGGTTGTGGAACTTGAACGTAAACTACCTGTCCATCAGCAGTGGCCTAGAGGAGTTCCACGTTTTGCAACATCCATATTTTTTATCAATTGCCAGGTCCACACTGAGGAAAAGTGCCCCACAACACACTGTTGCCATCACCATGTATCACAGTAGGTACGGTGTATTATAAATTGTATTAATAATATGTTTGATTCTCACAACATGACATGTCGACATTTGAACTTCCTTTGTGGTCATCTGACAAAACCCTCAGAAGTTCAGCCACATGGGATTTCATTCTGAATTATTACCTTATTTATATGGCTATAATATAAATACTTTAAATACTATTAGTATCGTAAACATGAATAGCTATTGGTGCTGATGCGACAAATCAAACACTCAAGGTCTGCCTCACCTGTGTAACTGTTGCTGTAGGATGAGGTGTTTGGACTGCTGGTATGTTGAGGTTTGGTGCTAAGAGGCTTGAGGTCTGAGCCTGTGTTGCCCCAGTGTCCATCCCTGTGGATTGTTGGTGTGGAGAGGATCTGGCTCTCCTCTTGCTCTGGGGAACTCGCTGCTGGCCGCAACTTCCTACAGTCCTCGTGAAGGTGTGTGTGGCCCTGTGTGTACGGGTAAGGCAGTGGCAGGCTGTAAGGGAGCACCTCGCCTGGTTCAGGGATAGACAGTGACACAGGAGTCTTTTCTTGACAAGATGACAGGCTGCATGGAGGACTCGACTTCCAGCCACCCCCTGAAGGGGAGCCAAGTTTATCCGAGTGCATGGAGACCTGGGAAAAAGAAATACACACTATCATAAACACAAGTCCACCTGGCTCGTACCGGAGTGCTCTGTGGCTATAAGTATGGGTGAGCATTATTCTGAGTACATATTTGAGCATGTAGATGTGTGTGTGTGTGTGTGCGCGCGTTTGGCTTTACATTAAACAGCAGTGTCGGTTTACCTGTGGGTATGGAGACGTTTTGGGTTTGGTCTTGATCCTAGACGTTTTGGCTTTGAACTGTTTGCGCAAGTCCTGAGGGGGAGAGAGGGAGCTCTTATAGGAGAGAGCTGGTTGTGACCTACTCTGATGCTGAGACAGCTGCATGTCCTTATACTCCACATCTCTATAAAACAAACACAGGGAGCTGGTGAAGTGGTTTGTATCTGGCTATGTTTATGTTAATTGTTGTGTAAGAAAAGACAATAGTTATATGCAAAATAACATTATTATTCTCCTAACTACCTATGTTGAGTGTGAATTTGACTTTTTCAGTTAAGACAATAAGAAAACAAGAAATTCTATGCTTTTTATGGTGAACTTTATTTCATTTGTTAATAAACCTCCATTTCTGCATTTCAGGTCTGCAACACTTTCCAAGAAAAGTTAGGATGGGGGCAGTTTAGGGCCACTAAAAAGAGCCCATAGAAGTCGACACCACTTCTGGACATTCGTTAACACGAGGCTTCTTTTTTGCACTAAAATGAGTAAATATTTAAGTGGCATATGTGAATGTACCTGTCTTGCAGTGCTTGATGAAGGTTTGCCAAAGTAATCTCTGTTTGCTTTAGCTCATTGCTAGCCCTAAATTGCCCCATCCCAAATGAGGTTGTTCAAATAAAACATATAATATATTGGGTTCATATTGTCTGCAATGAAATAAAAGGAAATGAAATGTAACTAAATGTAAGGAGCACATTTCTCTGATTTGGTATTGTATTTTAAATAATTGCATATAAATGCATGCTTTTTATTTGAACAAAGAGACCCAGCTGCAACTCTAAACAGTTTGATGCTGGGACGCAACCTTGCATGTTTGTACTAAAAGATGAATAATGTAACAGTATATCACAGAGCAGTTTGGGAACAACTTGCCATGCAGAAAGTATGTGTAAGCATGCTAAAGCATATGAGAGGGCTGAGAAACTCACGTGAGGACGTAGTTGACGCTGACGATACAGTGAGGTCGAGATGAGCGGCTGTTGTGTACAATGGTGGCGTAACTCTGGACCCATACCCAGCCTCCATGCTTGGACAGCATGCGATAATACTTTGTAGTGACCTGACCCTTTACCAATACTGCAACAAATGTGGAAAAGTGGCACAGTACAAGAGAGAGAGTCAATCATGGCATACTGTTGTATTAATACCCAAGACAGCTTCTGCATTTGATGTCTCCAACTCCCAGGGTTTTCACATCCTCATTTATCTAATCCCTCTGTCTCCAAGGCCACAGCATGAGTCCTTTGAGAGACCCATGCATCTAATAGAATGCATACATTCATGGCCATATTTCACATAAATTGGAGGATCGTTCGGTCGCTGGTCATTAAAACAGTGTTTGATGACTCAATGCTTTTACATTAAATAGCAACATTATGCTTTAGTAAATCAACTATTACTGCTTATAAGGTTATGAAGTGACTTACATATGTGGTGTGCGTATCTTAGGTGGAAAACATCACAGCCATGCACATGCTGGTACAATGTCTTCTCTATTAAATCCTGTGGCTCGTAACCAGTCAACTCTGCCACTCTGGAAAGACAAAGATAATATTAGTCTACATACTGATCAATAATTACTCACACGGGTTTTTTCACGTTTCAGCCCTAATATTAAGTTAGGCATTTTACATGATCTAAATTCTCTAAAATGTGTATTTAAAAATGGATTTTGATTGCATTAAATTAAAATGATTTACTTTTTAATATTTTTACACGCAGTGTTGCCTCATAGCTCCCCCCCATAGTTTTCTTTCTATAAGGTTTTACCATTATTTACAGATTTCAGCATAATGTTTATACATAAATTTGAGCAAAATGGGTCTACTACAGGTCTAGTATATACACTGTGTTGTGGGGGTAAGAGGTCCGTCAGGAGAACTGCTGTGGTCAGAAGGTTGATATACAATGGTTTTGTCTCAGGATTAATGTGAACACATTTTCTTACTCGTTATATAATTTTGAATGTAAATGTAGGCATAAATAGGCATAAATAGGCAAAAATGGGCATCGGGATCACACAACTGAAGAGATAAGGGTTTTGATTCTGTTACCATTACATCATATAAACCTGGCAGCTGTGTAGTAGAATCAGGTGGATTTTATGAGAATGCGATATATTTTAAAAAATGCATGTATTACACGTATTACATATGGGGGGAGATGGGTGTCGCTGTGAAAATAAAATTAATTTGAATTTGAATGTAATTAAAGTGGGTATGAATAAAAAGAAAAAAATACTGCTCATATAATTATGCAACACTGGTTTCTGGGAATCCAACATCAGTGGGCTAAATTTGGCTTTAATTTCTGTTTTAGTATTAAAATGATCAATAACAAGGTACACTTTGATATCATGCGCATAATCTTTGCGATCACACCCAGTAGCCCGTCTGAAAAGAAAAAAACAAATCGGTTTTACAAAACGGCTATGGAAAACATCTGATTTGGGCATTACAATTTGCTGAGTAAATGTGGCCTTTGTTTGAATATGCAAACTAGTTCTTCTCTCTCTGTAACACCTTGAGAGCTGTGAACTTTTGAGGGGGCTTTGCTAAATCAATTTGACCACTGTCACAGGGGGGGGGATCTGAATTTTACCTGCCTGATTGGACTCGAGATGATGGTAATAGTCATAATGTTGGTTCTATGATCTCACCTGCTATCGAGGAAGATGAGCTTCAGGTCAAGGCTGGCACGGAACATGAACATGTTACTGTGGAGTTTAATTTCAGTGATGCCACTCGGAGGCAGAGAGTGACCCACAGCTACAAGACCTACAATCTGGTAGCAGGACTCTTACAGACACATGTCCATCATGTACTGGCGGATCTTTAGGTAGCCACTGCAGTGGATGACCTACATTGAAAAAGAAAATACCTTTCATTATAACCACATACAAAATAACTGTATTACAAATAATACAATTTGCTTTTTAGTCCCACATAGTACTTGTAAATAAAAAATGCCAGTTACAACCCTAAGCTAAATCCTATTGTTTCGACTTGCCCAGTGCAATTAATTACACTAACTTCAAATTACCAAAGCTAATTTTAACATAAGAATAAGTGCTATGGGTGGCATAGTCGAGTACCAGCTTTAAGTACTGGGCTGTTGGCTGTCTGTTCAGCTCTCCCTGTATCTGCATGGGTTATTTCTGAGTACTCCACATTTAAAAGACAAGCTCAGGTTAACTGGTTTTTCTAAATGTCTCTGCATGATTATCTGTTTAGGGATGGATGCTGTGCTGCCGGTTAGGCTGCGACCCCAAATTATTAAATGATAATAGAAAATTTGAGTAGAATATATGAATAGAATATATGAGTGCACTAACAAAGTGGCAGCACCATCTACCTATCTACCTAAATAAGGTGCTCAGTTGGCACAGTGGTCTAATGTGCGTGCCCACCACTGCCATTGCACTGGCTCAAATCCCAGTGGTGTCTTCCATCCAGGCATCTTACAAACATGATTGATTGGGACTCAAGGGATAGAGAATGGGGTGCTGGTCTGGGGATCATCCGGTGCTGCAACAGCCACCCCTCCATCTGACCTACTAACCAGAACACGAGTCTTGTATTTGTGTTTGACTTGTACAAATGTAATTTCTTTACTAGCACTATACCCTCTTGCGACTATGTCTAGGACATGGCAGGATTTAAAAAAAATTGCAAATGTTTATATTTAAGCAACAGAATTCTAAAGAATGTGTTTTTGCAACTGACATAAAAGTCGGAATTTGGTTGCAGGCACAAGCTAAAAGTGAGTACCTTTTGAAAAAATAGGAGTTTTTCCTGTGCAATATTAACAATTCCCTAGCCTGTTTTAAAAAAGTATGCTACAAAAGGCATAAGGTTGAAGTAATTCTACTAAATAACATTACATTTAAATAAAACATAAGTGCAAATAAGAGAAGGTGAAAGGAAAAAGAACTGAAACTGTAGAAATAAATGATATATATCATTTACTTAATTATTGGGGTTATTTTGTTATTTGTAGAAGTAAGATTTGTGTACATAAAGCTTGTTGTTACTTGGCAACGTGTTGTGATCACATTATGGTTATATAATGCAATATCACAAAATAGTAATTTCAACTAAAGTTATAATATTGTATAATAGTGTAACATAACAAAATCATTTTTTTTTTATGTAAGGTTTATATATATATTCTTGTGAAATATTCCACCATTTAGCTAAGACTAAAAGAAACCCCCAATATTTAAAATAAGTAAAAGAATATGTGTGCTGCTGTGAGAGCTTATATCTTATCAAAAACATATGCACCTACACACACATCCAGATGAAGTACACACACTTTGTTCCACTGATCCTCTCCCTCTTCAAGCTCACCTCTTACAGTCTGGAGAGCAGATCAGTTGAGCTTGATGTGCCGATAGATGACGGAAAGTGTGTGTGTGTGTACGAGTGATTGTGTGAGTGCATCTGTGGGTGTGGTGTGTGTATGTAAGTGGGCTCTGTCCAGGCTTATATTGTCAGTAAATCTCTGTTAAAAGCCTTGATTCTCTTTTTCCTATGCATACTTGCAAGCAGGATTAATAGAACTAATGAAGAGTGATCTGCTGGTTTCCTGCTCCCTCACTCTCACTGTCGCTTTTTCATATCTGGGTGTGCAAAACTGCCTCTCATTACTTCTCTACTTAACATAACCAGCTTGTTTACTGCCAATGTAAATTTTAAGCAAATCTCAAAAGCAACTGGTAGGATGATTAATGAGTGATGGAGGTCAGAAGGATTTCCCCAGCGCCGCTCATGCAACGAGAACAGATACCAGCTGAGAGTGAGAGTGGATATGTGACTAATTAATTAAAATGTTGTGATTCTAGTTTCTTACAGTCAGTCAAACAAACTATACCATGTAAATAATGCAGTGCTGTATTGTGGCATATCATGCAGAGGATCTGGAGTTTACTTGTGGCTCAAGAAGGATAAGAAGAAATTGACAGCTTGTGAGTTTCACAGCAAAGGGTCTGAATACTTATGACCATGCGATATTTCAGTTCTTCTTTTTTTTTAATAAATTTACAAAAATGTCTACATCTTTTTTTTCTGTCAAGTTAGGATGCTGAGTGTACATTAATGAGAAATAAAATGAACTTTTTTATTTTAGCAAATGGCTGCAATGAAACAAAGAGTGAAAATTTTAAAGGGGTCTGAATACTTTCCGTACCCACTGTATATCCAAAATTGTTAACACACAATTACTTTTTATTTACTTGTTCTGTTGGAAAAGTATATGGACATTTGATCTAATGTAACACAAAGTATCAAAAATAAATAAACATTTAAAAAAAACAACTGTGTGCCATACATTTTCTTTTACTTTTAAGACAGTGTGACCCAATATAGTTTATGATTTCTCTGCCCGACCTAATTAGATTTGTCACTAAGTGCAATGGTCCATCCGTTTCAGGATTCAGGCCTACAACACATTCTAAAAATATAATGAGAGTAAAGCATTTACCACTATTTTTTGTTGTAATTGTATTGCAATTGTATTGTTGCCGTTCCTTCTCTCAGCACTTGTATATTTTTTGTTTTGGCACAGAGGATACCAAATGATTTAGGGTTTCAGGTTTATGTTTTCAATTCTTCTACACATCTTAAGATATGCAACAGTACAGGATTGTTACTGTTCCATTTTTTGTTTCAGAAATGCTCCACACATTCTCAAATTTGAACAGGTCAGAAATGCAGGCAGGTCAGGCCAGTAGCTGTAACGTCTTCTTCTTCCACAGCCATGACTTTATTGTCAGCATGTGGAATTGCATTGTCTTGCTGAAAATGCATGGTCATTCATGTCATCTTGAAGGCAGCATATGCTGCTCTTAAATGTCAATGTACTTATCTGCATTAATGCTGCCACCAAAAAAGTGTAAATGATTTTGCCAAGGCACAGCCCCATACCAGACCATTTCCTTAAAGAATAAGGATTTTGTGGATACTGCTTTTATGCCAGATCATGATTAAACATTGTGATTACACCATGAATCACCTGTTGGAAATATTATTGTTATTTAGTTGTTTTTTTCTAACTTCATTACTTACTTAGGGCCCCCATCCAGACTTAAAAAAAAATGTGTTACACACCTGAAATGCGAAAATTGAAATAGTCGTACTAGACATGACCAAAACTATTAAATATCTTGGCTTCATACAGTGTGCAATGAAACCACTGAAAATGATCATGAAGTCAAAGTACATGTGACATCGGGACTTTGTGCCTTCACTAATATTACTGTACTGATTTTGTTGTATTACAAAATGAACACTAATAACAACTATCGCCACTTCAAAATACATAATCAGAGATGTACACAGGTCACCTTTTTTATTAGGCTTAGGCCTTATGCGTTTGTCAATGTAAGCACTCATCTGAGTCTATTAAAAAAAGAGGCCATTAATATTATATTTCAAGTAAATTAATAAAAAACAGATTACAAGACACACCCAGACAAGATGGTTGAGTGTCATTCTTTAGCCTGTTCAGAGGTCAAAATATTAAACTTTTAAAGACTGGTCTTTAAAGGTTCAAATAGCATGTTATGTAGTATAATCATGAATCAAACAAATACTTTTTTCCTTTGCCGTTTCATGTCTTCCTATAAGCACTTAATAATTTGTAATGCACTTGACCTGTTGCATCTCTGTGAATGGATTTCAGGCAGCATGATTACCTTATAACCACCACACGTCAGTCCAGCGTTCCGCTTGGCTAATACGCACTTCATTCTGAGAAAGAAGGAGCGCTCCATCTCGTACTCTGAAGCACACACACAAGTAGAAGAATAACATTGTATGCGTCTATGTACTTACTGCATGTGTGAGCTTAAGTGTCTGCTCAAATGCGTACAAGTGTGTTTTTGAGCATGCCCTTGCATATGTGTGGAACTGTTTACCTGGTAGGAAGTGTGGATGAAGTGGCTGATGGGCACTCAGCACTGCAGTCATCTCGTCGTGATCAGATGGGTGAATGTATTCAAATATACTGTTGCCAGTCAATTCCACCTACGAGCCAGAAAGAACAACTTATATTACTCTCTGTATAACCAGTTTGTTGTTGCATTTGGGGAGCATTTTGAATCAACACTAATTGTGTATGCCGCATGGAATCAGTTTAAGCAAATACATCTCTTTAAAAGTGAAATGTAGGTCTCAAATTCATTCCGCAGAACCTTGAGGCAAATGAAATCATTTTAAGGATCAAGATTAGTTGTAATCTGTGTCACTTAAGAAGATTGCCTCAGTTTGTAGAAATGTCTATTATGTAGTGTGTGTGTGGTGGTGGTGTTGGTGGTGGGGCTAAAGCTAAGCTCCCTGTCGCCTGAAATTGATCTAGGTCTCATTCAGGGTGATTCAGTTGCACTCTAAAAGAACACTAACACCAGCCAATGCAAAGGGTTAACGTCTGCCAAAAAAGAGAGAAAAGATTTGCATGTCAAAACAAAAGCAGAGTGCAGGCTGGACTTTGATGTATTTTGCTGCGCAAATTAGCAGGGCAGGTCAAACACGACAGGACCACCGCTCGCCACTTCAGCTACAAATTGCTTTCTAAGCAGCTGTGGCTCAGGCTCTAAGCTGAGCATTGTGGGAGCTGCAGCTTAGTGACAGAAGGAGTTGTGCGTTTACATACACAACTCCAATGCAAAAGCATGCAAAGCCTGTCACTGAACACACACACACACACACACACACACACACAGACTGGTTTAACTTTCTGTCATTGTGGGGACTTTCCATTGACATAATATTGCTGTAGCGAATTACTCATACACCCAAACACCTAAGCCTAACCCTTACCTTAATGTCCAAAGCAATGTTCCTTGTGAGGACCAGCAAAGGTAAAAACAAAATACCAGATTGTATAGACATATGTTCCTCTCAATGACTTACAAACCACACGCACACACACAAAGGAGAGATTCTCAGATTTAGGTAGGAACAGTTCACTGATTGGTTATGACTAGGGATCATAATTGCCTAAAATAAAATTGATGGGCTAATAAGTGTCAGTTCACGGACATGAACAAGAAGGCTTTAGTTATAGCATGCAGTATTTACTTGAATGTTAAACATCCAGGCAGGTGTTCTCGCTTAAAAGCAACATTGTCATTTGCATGCAAGTGTGGGTTTCTTATAGGTGATACTGATTTGACTAGAGTAAAAACAGCATTGTCTTTTAAAGTCCAGTATAGATCGCAGCTAGGTTTTCTCTCTCTCTCTCTTTCTCTCTCTCTCTCTCTCTGTGTGTGTGTGTGTGTGTGTGTGTGTGTGTGTGTGTGTGTGTGAGAGAGAGAGAGAGAGAGAGAGAATTCCCAAAATATTTAAACCAGCACACATGCTGAATTTTACAGTCCTCATTATTTCTGATGATCTCAAAACTAATCACTGACATACAACAGAGCAAAGTTTCTCATATGGTTTCAGTCCGTATAAACGCCAATTTATATAGACTTAATTAATCAGATCAAACCACAGATCCTTGATGAGGAGCTACTCTTGGGTACTTTGAAATAATAATATTCTGATTTTAGTTGAAAGCTGTGTATTATCTAAAGTAGTGAATTCTGAATAGAACATATTTGAATATGATTTATCATCAGGTGATTTTGCATTCGTTCATAACAGTACATATTATTTAAATTCATTTTGGTTTATGCTTTATTTTTTGCAGGAAGGTCAGGGGGTTCTTACATTTAAATATTAAAGAAACCATAATTCTATTCTATTTTATAAGCCAACTTTGCTCCACATACTCAACAGAAAAAGTTGTCATGTTGGTTACTGTGAAGCACTGTTTTTCAAATTTGGGGATACTATTTACTACCTTAAATAAGAAAGCACACAGTATGATCTCAAGACATTTCACATTTTTTCTAGATAACTTTCTCTTGTAAATAAAAGTCCATTCATGCATTTCAGGCCTGCAAAACATAAAAACAGACGGGACAATTTAGAGCTAATAAATCGTACAAAATACTAAAAGATGTGATTTCAAGAGGTGATAAGTCATGATTTGTTGCTTTAAAAACATGATCTACGAAAGGCAAACAGCAAACAAATGTATTAGAGACACCTACATAATTGGTTTTAATA
>JAVSBV010000043.1:3568334-3581001 GCA_033117975.1 Parotocinclus spilosoma | reverse complement strand
TATAAAAATGTGCACACACACACACACACACACACACACACACACACACACACCCACACCCACCCACCCAGGCACCCACCCACCCAGGCACCCAGATCTTAAGCTGGTCTTCATCTGCCATCAGAATAAGTACTCAAGTCTTACCGAATACAGAAAGAGTGTATGTGAAATGTAGACTTCTACAGAATGAGTGTACTTGGTTTCCATTCACTTCTTATACAGAACACAATATTTAAAAAGATAAAATAATTCAGTAACTTTCCAAAAAGCAGTATACATTCTTGACATATTTGACGTTTAGGTTACTGAATAGTTTTGCAAGACATGGTTTAATCAATAACATTTTAACTTGACCCCTACTGTCAACAAACTGTACTGTAACACTGTGTGATCAGTTGCATGGGTTTCTTTATATTTTCTGGACCAATATGATTTGTCCAAACAACAATACAGACTATTTTGTTAGCAGCTTTACTTACCACAGACAAATGAGTAATAAGCAAAAAGGATTTTGAGCTAACAGCACACTTTACAGAAAGTATTTCTTTTTAATTTTAAAAGCTTGATTCTCTATCTTTGTATCAGCTGCTTAATTCCCCCTCATTTAAATGCTCACTGACTTCATCGTTTTGTGCTTGGATATTTGGTATAACTGCATTCCAGATGATTAACTCTCTAGGGAAAACATTTGACAGAGAATACACTTTTTAATGTGTATCTTGTTAATTTGATACATTTTTACATTTTGTCGTACCCTATTTTCAGGTGCAATTGCGCCCTCTGTTGTCCCCTGTTATGTTTTGTATGTTTCCTTAGGCCAACAGGACTTTTCATGGCTTACCCTTTTCGAACTATAGATAGAACTGATAATCCAATAAGAACATGTAATATATTTCAATAACTTGTCAATACATGGTTATTTCAAAACGCATTCTGTTTTTTCAGTTTATATACACTGCTTAATCTTTATTTATGTTTTAGTGCTTACTACATTTTGTTTCTCTTCATCTATTGTTAGGTTCCTTTACTCTGTTTCCTAGTGACCAGGACCACCACATGTCAGGTACTAATTTGGTGGTTGATCATTCTCAGTACTGTAGTGACACTGATGAAGTGGTGGTGTATTAGTGTGTGTTTTGCAGCTATTATTGGATCAGACACCACAGTTCTGCTGGAATTAGAGACATTCACCGTATAGAAGACAGAGATCCTTCATCAGTGTTCACAGGATGCTATCAGTGGGAAGCTAGTGGCTTGACATTTTTGTTGTTTTATTATTATTTTCAGTCCAGCAGTGACTCTGAGGTGGTTTAATGCCCAAGCAGCACTTTGGTGTCTCTTATCAGTTGCATTTAATGTAACTTACCATAAGTTCTCCTAACAAATACCAACCCAATCAAAATTTAGTGGACTTCAGAAACAGTAAATAGGCTGCCAAATGCTTCACTGTAACATCAATATGTCTAATATAAGTTATTTTATCTAGAATGCTAACAGACAACTTCAGTCAATTGCATGGTACCTGGGACAGACTTGTATCCCACTTCTTTATCCCCTTGTACTGTCACTGCCCCCAGCGCAGAAGCCCTGTTGATACCCTTTGCAGAAATGGATAATGAACCTTTTTGCAATGTTAGAAAAGTTTGCAGCATTAGCCCTTCCCCACACGTTGAACAGCCGGGATTTAGAGGAATTGAGTGCTATATTATATACTATTTATATTTCAATTAGAATTTCAGAAATACATATTTAAAAATGAAATATCCCCTCATTTTGTGAGCAGTATATAATAATCCAAAGAAACCATGTACCCTATAGTCTTATCAAGTACTTTTCAGTAATGCTGTGTGAATCCCAGTGAAAGAAATATGTTATTTAGTCTTAAAAGTCTAACCCAACATCACATTCAATTTAATTGCTTTGTCATTTTACCCTTTGTGGACTGAACACATAGCTGCTACAAGTAAAACAATTTACTGAGGTACTTAATAATGACCCTATTAGAGAGTGGCCATCCATCTACTACTTCTAATGAGGCTCTAATAGAGTGTGTCAGCATGTGCCACGGCTTCATGACTTAAGAGCTTGGCTACATGTTTGTGCACCCATACAAGCCGGTCAGGTTTGTGTTCAGAGCATTTAAAGTGGTCATTTGGGCTCATTACATGAACCTTAAGTAGTTTGCTTAAAGTTGCAGGGTGTGCATGTGCAAGCTGTGAACACTGACTTCTCCCTAGAGGTTTATGCCTGTTATGTGTCTGTAGATGGGCTATTAATTTTTAAAGGCCAAAAAGCCAAAGCTAATTCATACTGCTGCTACGCCTTCTAAACATTAAAGTCTTTCATTTGCTGATCACCTTTGTGCTACATGGTGGAATGGAGCATGCCAGGATTTTGGATGTGTGTATGTATAATTTTTTCTTAAAAAGTGACCCAGGTTCAAAAACAAGGTTTGATCCCCCACTTTATGTTACTACATTTACATTTACAGCATTTAGCAGACGATCTTATCCAGAGAGACTTACAACTCATACAGTATTTTAATTCAAGCAATGGTGAGTTTAGGGCCTTGCTTAAGAACCCAACTGTGGCAGCCTGGAAGAAGTGGGATTTGAACCCAGGACCATCAGATCCACAGTCGAGTTTTTAAGGGCGAGGCTACCACAGTTCCCTATTATTAATCCTATTATGATATGAGTACCTATTATATCCTACCTATTATACCCTATTAGTACTATTAGATTATGTTTATGTAGAGCATGTATTGTGCAATACAGATTTATCACTGTGAACTGTTCTTAGTTACAGCTCAGGGCTATCATGCAGATAATTACCAGCAGGCTTTACAGATCTAGGACATATAAATTTAGAACTAGCATTCTGAGGTAGTTGTTGAAGAACACTGTGCCTAAACTTTAAATAGAAGATGAAACATTAGCTGCTTTGGCACTGATGACAGGTATGCATACAGCATTAGCAAATGAATGAGGGAGCCCTTTCCATAGGAAATGTTTAGTACTCTGGTTAGCATAATGGTTACTATTTCATAAATCTGTAAACATAATGGTGATTCTCATTTATGCTTCATTCATATAATTACAGTTATTTTTTGTCACAGATATTTCTTGTGAAATTCCTATAGAAAAATAGATTTAGCCAAAAAGGAGCAAAAGCTGAATATTTTTGAGAAAAGCATTGATTGAAATCCGAGACACAGATTTGAACCCAGGATCTGGGTTACCCAAGAACAGCTGTTTCCAAACACTAGTTCTTGTGAGTGAAGACAAAACAAGATCACACCGTTGCTGCAAATTACATCCATAATGTAAATCTGCTGTTCCACCAAATCCCAAACAAGCTCTATTGGATTGATATTTGGTGACTATGGAGGCTGTTTAAGTAAAAGGAATTCACTGTCATGTTCAAGAAACCATACTAAGATGATTTGAACTTTGTCTACATGTCATGTGGAAGATTTTTACAGTGTGGTCGGAAGCATTTAAGTGAAGACTGCAATAAATAAATAAATAAATAAATAGGTAAAACACTTTAATATGTTTAGCTTTTTCTCCCTGTGTCTGTGTGGGTGTACTTCGGGTGCTCTGATTTCCATTCACAGTCCATAGACATTAGGTTAATTGGTAAAGCTAAACTGGCCTGGTGTGAGTGTGTATGACTACTTTCAGTGTAACCTTGTTCTTGTTATTAAATGGCCTCTGCAGCTGATACTATGTTAAATAAATATAATTCCTTTTAAGCAAAAGTAAGTCAAACAACTAAATTATGATCATTTTATTGTAATTATAACACAAACTGTCAAATTAATCAGTCGCTTTCATTAGTGACTTTGTTGAAAGATTTCGTTAAAAATGCCACATCAGTGTTTCTTCTTCCTTGTGTTGCTGGGACTAATACGATCCTGTAAGTGAGCAGCTTTGTGTGCACTTGTGTGTGTTTGTGTGTGTGTGTGTGTGTGTTGGGGGGTGTAAGTGTGGTCAAGTCGATATATCACTATGTTTTAGAACTAAATGTCCCCACAAGGATAAAAAAAATCTGACACTGTAATTTGTGGGGACATAAAGCAGGCAACTTTCTTTTGAAAAATTAGGCCTACTTGTGATAGACAAACTTGTGTGGCATGGGTGTGTGCGTGTGTATGTGAACAGTCGTAATGGTAGCATGTGGAAAGCATTTAACTTGTTGGCCTGTAGAAATGCAGTTTCCAGAGTCATGTGAGTCCTTCATCTGTGACCCGTGCACACTGTAAAGCTCTACAATTAGCCTTACTTAACCCTGCACAGCCAGGAGCATTCCCACTAAACCAGCCTCTACTGACTGACTCAGGTACAGTGAGACCCTTAACATGGTGCCGTGAGTTTTTCCTACTTAAATATAGATGCAGCAGTGGTAACACTAGGGCAGTTGAGCTCCCAGTTTTATCAATGAGTAGGGAAGAGAAAAGGAAAACAAAAACCAAGATCCAGAGGTTTTAGGTTGCTTTCATTAGCTCTACCACACATAAGATGATTGCTTCAGTAAAACAATCTACTTTTTGTCACTGAGGTAAAATGGAACAACTGTGCTCTTTTACTCTGAGCACTGGTGCTCAGTGTTGATGAAATCCAGACGTAAGAGGCGGTAATCACAGGGAGGGAAGATTTGCTCTGGAAAATGTAGTTCTGCATTTATAATATTGCGGCTGCTCTTTTATCCTGAGGCCAGAGCTCTCGTGGGACTAATAGTTCTTACTCAGATAGGTGGCCCTTGGACCCTGTGCTCTTACTGATGGCAGACATATGGCTTCCGGTTTCATGTGTGTTGTACAACAGATGTCAAACCTAAAGTTTTTATCCACTCTTTTATTCGCATGTGCACACACATGCACATTCCCCTTCTGTTTACTGTTTCATTTTATTCATATAGGATGATGATGTGTCTTCAGTGTTGAATGGGACTCAGAGGAATCATGGAAAGATGAGCAGGTGCCTGAGATTGTTATACAGATGATCGTGTTTCTCTTTTCATAGTCCAGAAACTATTTTGCTTTCAGTGAACCCTTTCCTAGTTGAGTATATAAATCTAAATATTCAAGTTAGGCTATCAAATGCATAAAATATTTCATTACACAAATCATAACAAATATATAGTGTACATTATGAATATTTACTGGTTTGCCTGCTCACATTTGAAACGAAATAAATATTTGTTTTCTTTCAACAGTACTACCCACGAACAAAACAAACAAAATAGTTATTGCCAAAGCAATACTTTCAAAATCTATATTATTTGGCTGTTATTTATGAAAGCAGTTATCTCAGAATTTATATCATACAGGTTCATTTTGTTTATCACAACAATAATGAGTAAAACGCATGAGGACGTGTCCTAACCATTTAATACAAACACAGACTCTGCTCTCTGTAGTCTAACAGTGCTCTGTATGTAGAATGTGGAATGAAGCAACAAATAATGCACTATATAAAAGGCTGAAAGTGCTAGAGTATCTGAATGTTCCTTAATCTTAAACGTGCACATCCTGCAATTTCCCAGCCCTTGCAATGCCTCTGCAGCATGATTTGCCTGAATGTAAAGCTTGAGGAGCGATTGGATTTCCTGAAGCTGGTCAAGCACAGACAACAGTGGCAACAGCATTTGGAACATCCAAAAGCATGATTAGCAGACTGTGTATGAAGAAAGCTAGGGAAGGGTCGCCCACCTGCCAGCAAGAGATGATTGCTACTTAACCTTATTAGCAAGAAGGAGCAGTCGCAGCAATGCAACAGAGTTGCAGGGACAATTTCTTGCTGCCACTGGATGACAGATATGCATCCAGACCATATGAAATCAGCTACATTGTGTTGTACTGCATGCCCAGTGACCAATGATATGCAGTCTGTTATCGCCTAAAGACCATAAAACCCGTGGAAGGTGGGCTGTTGAACATCGTCACTGGACATGTGACGAGTGGTCAACTGTCCGCTGGAAGCAAAAGTGGCAGAGGATCCCTGGACAATATGATTTTGTCCATGCCCCATCACTGTGTTTTGGCAGTCTTGGATGATCATACACCCTACTGAACAGTTAGTGTGTGACACTCTCATCCAGTTTAACAAACCTATGTTTACCCTAATAAATGTATCACTTGCTACTCAATCATGATATTTGAGTTTGCATCTCATTTACATAATCTAACCACTTTCTTTGAATTTTCATGGGTTTTTCCAATTATCTTGTTTAATGAAATAAAAACAAATTCTTTTTAAAAATGGTTTCATATTCATTTTGAAATATACCCTATATTTGTGAGTGTTTAGGGAAAACAGCCTTAGGCTGGAGGAGTTTTCAGCCATCACTGTATCAGTTTGTTGACTGAATAAAAATAACGTAACATAGTCTTCATGGGGACCTAACTGAAATATTTACATTTTAGGAAAGAAAAATAACTTGTCATGGATAAAACTCCCCGATGTTGATTCACTTAGGCCCTTTTGTTAAGTCTCAGAACTTAATTGATTTGTATTAATCCAAGTCAGGTTTAATCAATTCTGTGCCTCTCACAGTGTTGTGCCATTGTTACCTCAACAGTTCTGGGACAAAATAGTTCACTATCATAATGCCGGAGAAGGCTCTAAAAAGAGTAATCAGACTTTCCACTGTCTGAAATATCTTTGTAAAACAGATCCTTTTACAGGTATTAGTCATTTGTGCAGTGTTTTTGTTAGCTGGATTGCTTTCATGTTCCAGTTCTCCATTACAGAGCATTCAGAATAATGCTCAGCAAAGTTTTTTCCTTGACTGAGACCAATCTACTGGCTTCCTGTTGGAGCCATGATTCACTCTTGTTATATCCCTAAATGGTCTGCTCCATGTAATTTACATTCTTTGCTTCAGAACCACACACCTGCACAACTTTGGGTCAGGAAGCTTCAAGCAACTTTCTATGAGATTAAGTCATGCCAGCAAGGCCAGATCTTGATGTTTCAATGTCCGTCACACCTCTTCAAACAATACATAGCATGTTCCTTCTATCCTATGCACTTTTGTTGTATCTACATTGTCAGTACATTTTCTTATTATCCCACAGCTCTATGGTTTGCTATATGTGCCCCTAACATCAAACTCATGTGTCAGCTCATCATTTAAAGCTAAACCACAGCAAAACTGAATTGCTTTACATTGCTGTAAATCCTCCGTTATTAAGATCTTGCCATCTCCCAGCTGAGCTCACACCATCACACCTTCTGAGAATGCAATAAACCATGAAGTTTCCTTTGCTAACCAGTTGAGCTTCATTGTTCATATTTCCAAACTGACCATGTCGTGTAGGTGCCTCCTTTACAGCATCAGGAGAATTTGACTCTTCCAGGGAAGCCACCCAGGTGCTTGTGCAATCTCTTCTTATATAAAAACTAGATTACTGCTATGCTCTTCAGGCTTGTCTTCTAAGACCTCTAATCAAACCACGCTCTGTACCTCATGCCCTCCGAGACACAAGTTTGACTTGACTGGATACTCCATGTAATATGAAAAACAAGCATAAATAATCTTTACTGTCCTGATACCCAGGTGGTGGAATTAACTTACTCTGAGTGTTTGAATAAGTATCTAAGTATCTATAAGCTAAGTATCTTGCAGTCTTCCAGCAGCAACTAAAAGCTCACTTCTTCACTCAAAACTTCAGTGAAGACTGAAAATGCAAAAGTGAAAAAAACTTTGCTTGTTTGTTGACCAGGTTCTGGTTGGAAAGTGTTCACAATGCATATTTTGTACTAACACAAGGTTTTGTCTACTAGGAAGAATACAAACTCTTGTGAGTTGCTTGGATAAAGGTGACTGCTAAATATTATAAATGTAAACTCAGAACTTGCTTGCTTGTGGCACTTTCAACTGTTTATAAGCTGCCCTGGATAATATATAAGATAAGGCTAAATATAAATGTAACTTACTGTTCAAGATTGGAACAACTGAAAACAAATCTCTGAAAACACCTCTCTGGTTGCTTTGCAAAACCTCCACAGTACTGCCAAGCTGCTGTAGGAAAATCCACTGCACTGCATGAACTGCACTGTATGAACAAATATGATCTATCACTTGTATTTTTAAGTAAAAATAAAAACATACCTGCAATTTATCACAAACAACAGTGTCTAAAGTATTCATTATAACTGAAAAGGCGTTTTGGAGTCATGCATTGTTTTCGATGAATCAAACATTCATCATTCTAATCAACAAAGGTATTTTTATACAAGACGAAAAAAAAGCACAAAAAAAAGCACAGGTTGTGTGGAAGCTAATATTAAAATATTGTGTGGACAAGGGGAAGAACAGATTCTATGAAATTTCAACAAATACTCAAAGCCAATATTTAACAGTCTGTCAAGAAACTAAAGCTGAAAAGAGATGACACGTTACAAGTTAATAATTCAATAATATCTTAAAATTCATCTAAAAAATTACATCAAATGAATGACAGATTGGAGCTTTTACATGGTTTATACAAATACATAAATATACAACAACATAAATATTATTGAAAATCTTTGCGTAGAGCTCAGGCATGTTGTTAATGCAAGATGACCTAAATGTATTACTGAACTAGTTCTGCAAAAGAGCAACGTTTTTAAGCTGCTATCTGCATGGAGTTTGCATGTTCTCCCCATGTGTGTCTTCTCTACATTCCCACATCAGTAACGCTCCCCTAAAAAAGTATCGGAACAGTGGGGCCAATACTTATTTTTGATGTAGACTAAAAACATTTGGGTTTGACATTAAAAGGTGAATATGAGACAAGAGATGAGCATTTTAGCTTTACTTTCCAGGTATTTACACCTGAATCTGATACACCGTTCAGAAGGTAGCACCTTTTGTCTGAGCCCACCCATTTTCCTGTGAGACAAAAGTGTTGGAACGTGATTGAGAGGTGCGTTTTGTTACCCAAGTGTATCCTGTTACATGGACTATTCAAACAATAAGTACAGTTGAATATTTAGTTTCAGATTTGTGTTTCGTCTGCTAGACTGCATTTATAGTTAGAGAAGTAACCAACATGAAAAACAGAGCGCTTTCTAATAGTGAAATACAGGCAATTGTTTTGTAATTACCGCTGAGAGAAGATGGAAAATCAGAGCCATTGCACAAATATTCGTCATAGCCAGTATAAGGGTTTGGAATGCCCTGGAGAAGAAAATCACCACTGCTGTGCTAAGTAACAAATGTTGAACAGGTAGAGCAAGAAAATCAACAGAAGTTGATGACAGAAACATTGTGCGTGCTACAAAGAAAGACCCTAAAGCAACTATTTCTGTGATATTTCTGTGCATGACTGTGCGTGACGGGCTCATTGATCTTTATTCATGATGTCATGCATGATGGCAGCAGTACAATGAACTCCGAAGTCTACTGAAACATTTTGTCTGTCAAATTAAAGAGATGCAACCAAATGGATTGGGAGATGCTTCAATATGCAGCAAGATAATGACCCTGAACTCACTTCCAAAAGTAAAAAGGGAATTCAGCAGGGGCAAGAGGTGGGAGGTTTTGGACTGGCTTAGTCAATCTCCAAATTTCAACCCTATAAAGCATACATTTTACCTGCTAAAAAGGAGACTGAAGGGAGTAACCTCTTAAAATGAAATATCACATAACGAAATATGCCCTAGTTTTTTTGAAAGCAGTGTGTAAGTTTTATTCAGTTTAATCTATTTTTAGTTTATTTGTTATAGGAGGACATCTGTTAGACTTTTGCTCAAATAAAAAAATGGGTGGGTTTAGACAAAATGTGCTATCTTTTGAATTGTGTATCAGATCCAGATGTAAACACCTGGGGAAAAAAGCTGAAATGTCTCATGTTCGTCTTTTAATGCAAAATCCAAAATGAAAGGTTTGGCCTTACTCTTTCAATAGTTTGGGGGAGAGTCCGTAAGTGTCTCTAAAAGTGTCCTCTGTTGTGAGTTGTGTGTGTCCATATGTGTTTATGTGCTGATGGAATAGGGAATTCACCTTGTACCCTGTGCTGCCAGTTAGGCCCTGCTCGGTCACAGTCAGACTAAATGTGAGTGAGTAAATCTAGCCATAATACATTTTTATGTGCAGTAATATTTTAAAGAACTAATATTTTAATAGAAGAGAAGGCTGTAGCGAATACAGAGGATGGATAACAAAACACAGTAGAAAAACTCAGTAAAACAAGTTTTGAAAGACAAACCTGCCAGTTGCTGGTTCTTTAGTTTAGGAAGCTGAAGCGGTTAAATAATAATGTATTATGTAATAAATAATGTAACCAATAATATACATTTATTAGATAAATGTATATTATTTACTTATAATGGACCCTTACTGATGCTCTATCCATTCTGCATGAATAAAATTACATCAACAGTAAGTACTACCAGATCAGAACATTTAATATGAAATATAGGAAATAGATGATAAAAAACAAGCACTGGTGCACATTTGTCTTGTTGAAGACATAGATTTAATTTGATAATAAATACAGACATACAACAAAAACTACAGCAGATTATGAACAAACATTATTTCATCCAGACGTATTCCATTTGGTATGGCTGTCACCAAAAGGTTATAAACAGCCTGTTCTCTTATTTTCTGCTGAGAACAAGCCTCACACTATAATTTATTAAAGTTAAAATAAACAGGTAATTAACTTTAACCCGTTCTGTTTCCTTTGCCTATTCCTGAAAGGAAGCAAGACTAGCTTTTCGATTCAACCATGTATTAATAAATGTGATAAATGTGGCTGCAATTAAAGCTGGTCCTGTTCTGAGTTTTCCCCCTTCAAATTAACAGCCATGTTTTATTTCAGAATTTCTGTTCAGAATTATAGCTATTATCTGTGTCGGATCTGTGCAGTGTTACAAGCTCCCATTTTCCATTCTGAAATAGACTAGCACAAAAGCTGAAGCCTCCAGTCCATACGCACACCCCCTCACACACAACTGACCTGCACTATTACAGGGTAATTAGTCAAACAAGCTCACATTTTACACCAATTAAAGACCATATGTAGAAAGATGTTTCTTAACTTGGTATGTTTTTTCACATAGATACTCTCATAACAGATGATAATGCTAAAGTTGACTTGTATACTACCACATAAGCTGCACTGTAATTGGCTTTCAATTACAATTGATTACTACAATTGATCAATTACTTTCTTTGACTATTTTTGATTTAATGGATTAAATGTTTAACTGAAATGAATTTTAACTGTGATAGAGTATATAATTTTATATACATGTTATATGTTAATGTTTAATGATGTGTTATATATTCACATATATAACATAAATACACACTAAAAAGACATCTCAGTGGAAAAAAAACCAACTTCTAGCTAGAATAGCTATTCTGATGTGAACTGGGTAATGTGAAAAGGGTAGAATTGCTTGCATAAACGCGCCACATGAGGTTGTGCACCAGAAGGAACACAGGATTCACTGCCCCAGCGTATCGTCTGATAATGGGTCCAAAGATTTCATCCTGATATCTAATATCAGTCAGGGTGCCATTGACTAGCCTGTAGAAATCTGTGCATCCTTCCAGGGTTATTCCTCCCAAAACCATCACTAATCCTCCAAACCAAATCTGTCATGATGAATGATGGTACAGGTGGCATAATCTCCACAACAGTTCCCAGACCCTATCATATCTATCACATGTGCTCAGGTAAAACCTGCTCTCATCTGTGAAAAGTACAGAGCACCATTGGCCAATGATTACATTTAAACCAAAGCAGCTGAAACTGCTTAACCACCCCCACCTTATTAATTCACCTTGTAGATGATGTCAAAGGTGGTAGCTCATTTGTGCAACAATAACACCACAACCACATCAAAAGTTGAAGAATAATGTAGAGAAACAGATTGACTAAAGTCTGTAATTGTACTACAGTGCAAGTTCAGTGACCAGTAAAACATAAATAAAGTAAAAGAATAGAATGCACAATACTGGCACACTACTGTACAAAATATAAAGGATATTTTTAAATTAATATGAAGAGGATCCATGCCCCATTACTGTCCTTGTATTTTGGCAGTCATAGGTGATCATACAATCTACTACACAGTTAACGTGTTGAACTAATTGGTTAGTAATTTCTGATTGCATTTAGTAATCTTTCACCATATGCCTTTCTATACCTGCTCAACCCACTGAGTCAGGGCCCATCTGACAGCATCATCACAGGACATATTCAAACAGTCATACTGTTACAATTTAGAAATGCAATCTGTCCCAATTCATTTGAGAGGTGAGAAAACCTCTTTAAAAGGAGAAAAACATTAGAAGATGCAAACGCCTTAATCCAACCTTTAAACTGGGTTTCTGGATATGGAAAGGACCAGCACTAAATCACCATGATACTGGCACAGTGTCAGGAATAGCTCTATGAAGACGACAGGAGACGTGAATGCAGAACAATGGGTATTTATTTAGAAAACGTGTGCAGAGTCAATGAGGCAAGCGCGTCAGGAGGCAAGAGGCAGGAGGAGCAATGCAGTGATACCAATGCCGTGCGGGGTTCGGGACTGTAACGAGGGTAGAGCTGTAACCCTGGATATGAGAGAGCAGAGCACACCGAGCAAACCAATAAACCAAAATAACAGGGGTTTAGATAGACAGGGAAACACTGGAGGAGAAACAGCTACAC
>JAVSBV010000043.1:3549335-3568234 GCA_033117975.1 Parotocinclus spilosoma | reverse complement strand
CATAAAAATCATTAGGGAATGACTCATTTCATTTCAGAAACAAACAACTTTTGAAAATTTGTTGACCAGTGTAATTATACTAAGTTTGCTAAAGCAAAACAAAAACCAAGACCCATTGGCCAAATCAATCAGTATGTCCAAAATTACAAATAAATTTTATACAAATAAAATCATCATTTCCAAAGTTATGGCATAAAGAATGGATAACCACTGCAATTTCTTGTGATTATATAACAGATGCATCAATGCACAAAATCAATCCACACTCCAGCATGTTTGTAAACTGTGTAGAACACAAAGCAAAATGATCCACCTACACATTGCTGATGCTATTGCAGTTTTTTTAAAAACATATTTTGTGCAAATGTTATACTATATCACAATATTTTCAGATTGTCTAATTCAATATATGTAACTGGTGGCGTTATTGTTAACAATATGTCATGTTTATTACATTATATTCGTATTGGACCCATGTGATTCTGGGGTGGAACTGCAGAATGTGGTTAACACATTTTACACTTTCAGAGGTCCTATTATTGTTCACTTCTACCAGCTTTATTTACGTTTCTCAGTTTTTTTTTGTCTGGTAAACCATGCAGGGACACCAGTTTATCAAAGGGCTGGGTAAGACTCACTGTTTCCAAGGGTATACATTTGGTATACTGTAGGTGTTCAACATATATTTAATGTAGTCATTAAATATGCATTACTGGTCTAATCTCTAGAGTCTGCTACCCTAGCTTTACAATAACAAATTTTAAGATTTAAGTACAGTTATAAAAGCAAACAAAATTAAAATAATTGGATACTGGCCTCCTATTCATCTCTACTTTGAGGCTGTGGGTGGTAGATATTTCAGTTAGTTGCCACCCTCTTGCTATGAAACTCTTCCCCTTCTTAAAACTCTCATAATAACTCTTCTCTAACTTGTGTGGACATTGATTTTGTACCAAATCATGATTATAATTACCTTTGACCTGTTTGAAATCACTTCGTCCTGAAATGCAGGAATCATTGTTTATTAACAAATAAAATGAAGTTGATCAGACAAAATCAAGCACTGGACTCTGGACCTGAAGGTCCTGGGTTCAAATCTCACCTCTGCCAAGCTGCAACAGTTGGGTATTTCAAAAAAGCCCATTAACCCACTATTGCTTGAATTGTAAGAACATATCAGTTGTAAGTCACTCTGAATAAGGGCTTCTGCTAAATTCCGTAAATGCTTGCCCCTTTTTTTATATTGGCATTTTTCCTACTGTCCCAACATTTTCACCACTGAGCTACCAAACAAAATAACTAAAAAGTAAATGAACTAAAAGTTATTTAATCTGGTGTCGCTGGACCAACAACCTGCAGTTTAGACATTCAAATTCCAATAGCAGCAGTGGTTAAGGTTATATGAATCTTTTGATGATATTATAGACTCTAGATGATGAAATATCTAAATTCCTTGCAATGGCACATTAAGAAACGTTGTTCATAAACTGTTGGACTTATTTGCTCACACAATTGTTCACAAAGTTGTGAACCTCACCCCCCATTTGTTACATAACGTCCCAACGTTGGAATTGAGGTTGTAAAGGTTGTTTTTGTTTTGACTCCACATCAGTGCTAAAACTCACTGGATCTGGATGTGAAATTTGAGACTGGGCGTTGAGACTTGCCTCTTCAAATAATTGTGCACATTACATTTGAGCAGAAAACCAGAAAGATCTCAAAGATTGTATATACCTATGTTACTTTATTAGGTTTTAAAGGAATAGCATTTGCGTCAGCAGACAGTGTTATGACATAGGACAATGGCAGAGGGACCCCTTTTCTATGCAGGGTTTCAATAAGGCAAGGCTGCATTGACAACAGGGCTGTAACAATCAAGATCCAAGCATGGCGGTATACAGTACAGGTGACACGAATCAGATCAAGCACTTACTACAAACTCTTATGAGGAGACAAATCTTTCTTTGACAAGACTGCCAGTGAACATACATTCTCATACAGAGATGGAAAATGGAATTGAAATTGAAATAAATACGTTTACATACAGAGATTTTGGCAACCATCTTTGTTGTGGATTTCCCTGGTTTCAATTTGCTCATAAAAGGTGATTGGATGTTTGATTACAGGATGGCGCTTATGATAATGTAATTATTTAATTAGAGAGGTGATTTAATGATGAGGCTCTATACAGCACTCACATCTCTTACAATGAGTGGAAGTTTTATAAATTGTTTCAGTGTTGGGAGCAAACTTCTCCATACAAAGCTGTTGTGTACAGAAAGATTGGAATTGGAGTTAGAAAAATACAGGTACAAAATCCATTACATTCAAGAGACTATTCTAGCACAAAAGGGTATTACAGAATAAGCTTTATATCTAATATAGGAACCTTGAGGTTCATATAGGCATCTTCTACAGTACTTGGAAAAAACAGGGGGATGGAGGGAGTGGGAATGGGATCAAACCTCATCTATGAATCATGCAAGAATGTTTAATAAGCAGATAGTCATTCAGTGCATTATTGTTAAATGTTAAAATTTTCAATGCAATAATGTTTCTTTAGAGACTATAGGCTGAGCAAATTTCATGAAAGGGACACAGCCATGGGGTGGAAATCATTCAGTGTGACATTTTAGGTTGGGTTTAAGGTGCAAATATATTTTCTAAAATAGGCATTTTTAAAAACACTGTGCCAAACTGCAGGTAAAGGCTAAGGAAATCCATCAGAAATATAGAATTAGTTGTGCTAATACAATGCATTTATTACCTGAAAACAGACTCACTGTCTAGTCTCACTCTCCCAGTCTGTCTGGCTTTTAAATTTAAAGACAGTGCTTTTTTCTTTGGCAAATGTCTAATAAAGCCCCCATTGTTACACTTGCACATTTCCAGAACTGCTAGTGTAATAGTTATTACACTAAAATACCTAGTAAACTGGCAATTCGGTATACAGTACACAACTTACACATTCTTCCACTATCACTGATACACGCTGGGAAGAAGTAGTTGGTGCGATCCCTGGAAATATAATATATTTGGGAAGACGTACTGTAGGGAGTATTTCTCAGCACATAAGCACTTCTGTTACAATTAAGGATGTACCAATTATTCCAGTTGGGGGCAATACTGAAGTTAAACGGTGGATCTGTATTCATCATCTCAATCAAATTAGACACTTATGTATTTTCAATTTTAGAAACATTGTCCGATGTTGACCAGCACAATACAGATCAGCTACCTGAATAATGGAAACAAACCTGACATTTTGCATAAACTGGTTTACAGAAAATTGCTTTGTTACTCTGTCAGAATAAAATCAGCACTGGCCTCGGCCAATATTTGTGAGCTCCGAGACCAGCATTGGACTGAACATGCCTTCATGTAATTAACACATCCCTGGTTACAATAATCACTTGCCTTATGAAGTTTTACTTCTGTCAAGCTTCGCTCTAATCTTATCTCTTTTATATGAAGGCATTCACCAAAAATACTTACATTTTAAATTGTCATAGGGAGTATCTACTGTATCTGCAATGACTTAATCAGTTGAACCTGATTAGGCCATGGCCATTACAAATTCAATATTTTCCCAGCATCTCTGCACTCCAATGTCATTACTGCACCTTTTGAGCCTATATACTTTTCTGATGTGTACATTTCATTACACGTTACACACAAATCTATTGGCTCTTAATAGCGTGGAGAACAGGGGGACATTCAGACTCTCACAGGTACACACATCTCATTGTGACAATAGGATTACTATAGCAACACAGGTTGCCTTACATGTGCACTCCCAAAAGCAGGGACTATATCTTTAATAAGCGGTGCATTATTTCTCAGTGCTCACTGGCTTAACTGGTAAGCATAGGCGTATATATACACAGAAGAGCCAAAAATTATGACCACTCACAGACTGAATAACTTATGGTAACAACTAGGTGGCAAAGGAGATATATATATATATATATATATATATATATATATATATATAAAACAATAACCTAACAGTTGATTCTAGTAGTCGATGTGTTGCACTGTATGTGGGAAATGGGCAGAAAATAAAAACATTTTGTAAAAGATTTTTAAAAGAATACTCATCGATAGTGGTCCAAGGAGGGACAAACCCAATCTGGAAAAATCTAGGTTTTAGGATTTCTGATAACAGCCCATCTTGTCTTGACCAAACTGATAACAGGGATACTATGGCATAAGTCTGATGTTAAATCTAATGTTTAATCGTGCTGCGGACTGTTCAAAAGTGCTAATTATTTTTTCTCCTGTTCCCATCAAAAATGCCAATAATGAGGAGAGACTGATCTATGGAAGGTCACATTATATCATGTGAATATCTGGGAACAAGTGCACTATTTTCCATGGGAAGTGATGGCACCAGGATACACTATGTCTGATGCTCTGGGTAATGTTGCACTAGGAAACCCAGTCATTCATGTGTGGGTGTCAACGGAATTGTGTAACCTAAATAAACATCACTGTGGTCCAGGTGGTCATAATGTTTTGGCTCTTGGGTCTGCGTGATGTACATGTACTCTTACATATACAACATAAATATGAGTCAAAGATGAAATGTGTCAAACAAAATATTTATGTTAATATCCATTTTAATAGAAAAAAAATCTTCTATAAGAAAACAAAGACCTAAGAGTAGAATGATATACAGTCAGCTCAAGAATTAAGGCTGTCTTGCTTAAGTAGGGCAAAAATGTTTTCTTAATCTTAATATCTGAAAATACTATATGACCTGCATCTAAGCTTTGAGGTAAATATAATAATTACTGGAAACTCTTTGAATTCTTATGAACTATGTTCAACTTAATGTTCATTCCCGTTTATGCTTCCTTTTCAATTTACATGAGTGTGTAGAAATTCTCAAGCTTCCTGTTTAATATGAGGTAGCACAGAAACCAAATTCTGTTCATTAGCTTGGGGAGGATTCGAAATGACACAATGAAATGAGAAGTGATTTGACCCTCATGGATCAGACAATATCTACCTGCCCAAGTATAATCATATCCACTTTTAAGGAAATAATGAAGAAGTTCAAAACAGCAGAAGCTGTAATTAATCTACCTGATAGTGGACAGCTGCATATTTGCACATCATGGTGGCCACAAACACTGTACTTGGGTCTGGCATTAAAAAGGATGGTTACAACAGAAAAAAAACCCCAAATCTCTACTGTTAAATATGGCAGCAAACCTGTTACGATATATTATTTTCCTCCAAATACCCTCTGAACTGACTGTATATTATTACATTAAATATACATATTATAGATCTCTTAATATAGATAATTTTCAGACACAATAGACCAGTCACATCTTTGACTCATATACAATGGTGCTTGAGAGTTTGCAAACCTTTTAGTATTTTATCGACATATTATATATATATATGACCTAAAACATCGCCAGATTGTCACACACATACTAAAAGTAGATTAAGAGAAACCAGTTAAATAGAACAAATGTATTATATTATCGTTTGTCATTTATTTATTGAGAAAAATCATCCATTGTAGCATATCCTTAAGTGGTAAAAGTATGTGAACCACTGGAATTACCAGTTAACTTAAAGGCAAAATAAGAGTCAGGTGATTTCAATTAATGGGATGAAATTCAGTTGCGAGTAGGCAACCTGTTGTATTTAAAGAGCAGAGATCTATTAAATTCTGATCCTCAAAACACATTTGTGGCAGTATATCATGGCATAAACATAATTTTCTGAGGACCTCAACAAAAGTAGTTGATACTTCTCAGGCTGAAAACTGTTATAAAACCACCTGTAATGAGTTGGACACTGCCAATTCACAGACAAACTGGATGACCTGCAAAGATCACCAAAAGCAAGGTTTGTAATAGTCTGTGAGGTTACAAAGGAACCCAGGGTAACCTTTAAGCAACTAAAAGCCTCGCTCCCATTTGATTATATTAATGTTCATGCGTCCATCATTAAGAGAACACTGGAAAACACTGGTTTGTAAGGCACCTAGGGATTACACTAAATAGTAAAAGCCAAGGTTCACATACTTTTGCTACTCGCAGACAGATTATATTTGATCATTTTTCTGAATGAATAAACGATCAAGCATTTCATATATTAAACATCGTACTCTGTATCTACTTTTAGGACTTCTGATATTTTTATAGATTACATTTATGGCAAAACTTCTAAAGGGTTCACAGACTTCCAAGCACCACTGTATGAAATTACCTTTGTCCAGTACATTTGACCTCATGGTAAGTTGTACAGAGAGGAAAGGCCAGCAAAACTGCACTCTAAAGCACAGAACACACCTAAAGTAGAATTGGAATCAAATACAGTATTAGTATAGCCTCTAAAAAATTATTACTTACAAATCTAGAAATTCACAGACACAATTTGCAGGAAAACATGACAGTTGACTGAATCAAAAGAAGCATCAGTCAACTTGTTAAGTAAAAGCATGATGGTTGACAATGCAGATGTCTAGTGGGGGTTTCCATCCTGCAGTCCTGATTGAAGCCTTCCTTCATTTAGGCTGAGTGATGAGCTCCCTGGAAGGAGAATCAGAAGTCTCAACAATTCTGTCTCTCCAGGCATCTACACATCCTCTCAAGCACACAAGGATTTGAATGAGAGGAAATGAGTGTTCATTGATAAAGTAAAACAGTGTACGCCAGCCCTGGAACACGGCTTCATTAAGCTCCTCAGCGCTGTGGGCACTATGAAATCTGAACAGCGTGTAAGGGAGAGGACTGTTCTTGTGTTTTCCTTTCATCTCTATTCTTCTTTCCCACGAAGTAAACATCCAGGAATGGACAGAAGCAGCAGAAAAGTGGAACATCATGAGGAAACTAGTCCAGTCGACCTCTGCTGGCACATGGCAAGGAGGGAGGGGCAAAAAATTATTTCCGCTACCTCATCCCTCGAACTTAATTAAGGATGCCTTCCGTTAAAAAAAATTAAAAGACAAAAGGAGGTGGTCATTGAAAAGCAAATCAGGAAAAAAAACATATAAACATCACCAAAAGACATCTACAGAGCTGACAGTTCATCATCGACTACACTGATGTATCTAATAAACTGTCAACTCAGTGTGACATAGCTGCAAATGAGCGCAGTGTCTGTTCTAAAACTACCTTAAGGAACAAGAAGCACTGGTTTGGGCTTGCTATTGACAGCTACACACATCTCCTTTTGGAATAGCTATCAATTTGCTACACACATGCGCACACCTGCCAACTCCCCCCCCCACACACACACACACACACACCGAAGGAACGTCAAGTATTGACACAAAATGTATTGTATCATTCAAGTATACTGTTCTAAGAATCAATTTGTCTCTATAGGTGTGCACGTGAGAGTGGAAGGGTGCGCAGTACAGTAACAGAGTGCCTTCAGAACGCACGGAAAGAAATGAAGAAAAATGGCTTCGGAAAAGTTCAGTATTCAGTCACTCAGTAACTCGTTTGGATTGTTTGACGTGAGCTTCTTTAGTCACGTGTAGGTGGCTGCTGTGAGAAAAGTACGCCTGTGCCATGTTTAAACAGGTCATTTGCACAGAAAAAGAGGCATCAAGGAATTAATTGTCAAAGCGAAGCCTGCACTCAGAGAAACCCTTTTATAACAGCCTGGTTCTGAGGTATGTGAGCTGTTGAGCATCGTTACACACTTGCGCAATAGACTTCTGCTTGTGTGTTTGTTTCTGGGCAGGAAAAGGGCCAGGAAGCCACAACAATTTCACAAGACCTGAAAAAACAAGTGTCAGAGATAGACAGAGTGGAGGGTTTGTACAGAAAAGAACTAATTAAAAAAATTAAACAGGCAAACAAGGTTTCCTTAGATCCTTATTATTCGACTTCAAAAGCAGCAGCTATCTCCTGTTTGTTGGGATCTCTGTGTGTCTAGTGCAGATGAAGGAAGCATTTCTATGGCTCTACTTGATCCCTGTTGTGTGTGTGGAAGCCTCTGTAGTGAAAAAGCATCTCTCTCATCTTTTTCGTGTTCCTCTTAATTCATCTCTCTTAGCTTGCAAGGTTTCTCTTTCGCTGGCGCTCTCTCCCCAGTGCAAAGCTTCATAGATACAGCTTAACAAGTCCATTCCCAGACCGGTCCGTCACTGATCAGCACAAGAGATCAGCACAGGCGTCTGAGGAGCCATTTCCTTTACCTGACCTTCAGCAGCCATACCCACTGCCCGCTGGCCTCTGAAAACACACGAACACAAATAGAAAAAAAAATGAGCGAAGCAAACAAGCTACTACCCAATAGGAAATAAACGGTGCATACATACTTTATTTATAGCACCTGTTTAACAGTTCCAAAGACAGTATCTAATGGGCCAATCACATTGCAACAACTGAATGTATTTAGGCATGTAAACATGATCAAGACAACCTGCTTCAAACCAAGAGGCCAACGTTTTTGAACGGTTTTTGGTGCTAGGTGAGCTGTGGTCTGAATATTTAAGAATCTGAATTTACATGAAAAGCCATCTCTAGGGTTTACAGAGACAGGTCTTAAAATAGAGTGAGGGTGGCTGTTTGAAAATCTGTGTTGAGAGAGGTCAAATGAGAAAGGCCAGATTTGTTAACGTGACATAAAGGCAAAAGTAACTCAAATAACCACTGACGTATGCAGAATTATATCTCTGAATGTACAACAGTTTGAAACTTAAAGCAGTTATAGCAGCAGAAAGCCACATGGGTGCCACTCCAAAGCTCCACTCAAAGCTCAAGGCTCAAACTCAAAAACTCTTTAACATGATAATGAGTTCAGAGTACACAAGTGGTCTCCAGTCACCAGATCTTAATCTAATAGAGCACCTTTATATGGTGGTGGAAAGGGAGATTTAAGTGAGAGTTAGATTATGCATTTTTTGTGCTAATTGTAACCCATGTAAAGTCAGGCCACTTTAAGATGACTCGTAAAATCCCCAATATGGACTAAGTCCATACACTTTTAGCCACAAACACTGCTATCAGCGCTGCTTAATATGAAGCACACAGGCATGTACAGAGAATGAATCAATACTAAAAAAAAAAAATCAATAACTCAATATTAAAACTAGTTAAAAAATATTTTTTCCCTCCAAAGTCATGCTCTTCCAGGCTCTCTGAAAAGAACTTGATAGACTAAAACAGTCAATAAAGAAGCAGTTTGCCAAATCTGATGAAGAACTTGATGATGGCTTGTATGGAGTCCTGAATTGCATACACAACTGAGATGAATTGGAATGCCAAACTCAGCAAAAGTCTCAGCCACAAAGTTAAAAGGGTGGAATATTACTTAGTATCTAGTTGGTGCTGACAGATTATTCATGTCCATCACTATTCTATATTCACAAAGTACACAGTGTTACAGTGGGAACTCTGTTCTCGACCAACTCAGAATTTCGGATCGTCTTGGTTCTCATAGTTTGCTTGGTTCTCTCTTCACTTGCTTAAACTTGTAGTTGAGTTGAGTTACACGAGTTTAGCCAAAACTCCATTTACAATAGTAATAGTCTTAGTAGCTCTTTCTCAGTCTCAGATCTCCGCTCGTGTGTCTTTTAATAGCACGGTTTACATCTACAGTACTGTATTCTTAGGGCAAATAAGTCCTTATGGATCCTAAAATTACTAGTAATGGCACACAACAAAATCAGCTGAATCATCTTGGCTATCATTAGCAGTTGTCATTTTAGGTTCTAGATCTAATTAAGGACAGGAATCATCAAGTTACCACTGTATTTCTTGCCTGTATGGACTTTCAAGTGATTGTGTCTGATTTTACATACCGATGCATGTTCTCCATGGCCGCCACTTCAGCGAGGGCAGCTAGGCTGAAAAAGGCCGGCAAGTTGCCAGTGTCTGTTGGTCTGGGGTCAGTGTAGCAGCGCTCTGTGTTGCATAAATTATTGAGGGTTAATGGCTTTTCGTCCTGTTCCTGGGTCAACTCCTTCACTTTGTCCACTGCAATTACACAATAACATTCAGAACTCATAAGATTTTCTGAACAGTAAAGTGTCTGTAAATGAAAGCTACTTGAACATTTGTACAGGTCATGACAGAGAAGAATTAACATGAAATCATAACATGAAGTCTCCGCAATTGCTTACACTGGTGATCAAAATGACAGTTTTCCAGTTTTAAACATACTAGTTTCATACACAATCCTGGTCACTGCTGGAGTGAAAATAGTCCACCAACCTGCAGGTAGCACCCGTGATCACTGATGAAGAATTAGAGGTTGACCTAAAACAAACTTTTACTATGTTTAATTAATGTCATTTTAGGTTACGTTACATATACGCATTTTTTTCTGTTTTATAGTTTAATTTTTCATATCAAAACTCTTAATGAATTAATAAGAGAGGCACAGTCATGGATACCTGTATACTGTATACACATTATTTATTAACTCTAACCATCTGTAAATGTTATGAGGAGCAGTTGTGGAAGACGTGACAGATATGAAATTTATGATGATGAACGTGATGGCTCGAGAGAGCCAACAGATACAATTTCAAAAGAAGTTTAAATTATGTACATCTCTGATGTCAATACACTATCTAAAGTCAAAGCTTTCATTTTAATTTAATAAACCATCTGCAAGGTATCTCTCTGCTCCTGAAAGTCAGATCTACAACTCCAAATGAGAAAATGTTGGGATGGTATTGAATATGCGTCTTTTTTATTGCAGACAGTATGAACCAAGTATATATCATGTTTTGTCAGCAGCTTCATTTTATTTGTTAATAAACATCCAATCCTGCATTTCAGGATTGCAATATAAAGTTGTGATTTCAAACAGTTGATGTCAAGCTGTGATAATCATGATCCTGATTTGGTACAAAAGCAGTATCCAAAAAAGTCTGAGTCTTTGAGGTGCAAAGGTGGGCAGAGAATCTCCAGTTCACCAACATATACTGTATGCGAGAAAACTATTGAAATGTTTAAAAATAAATGCTCCTACAATAAATATTAAATGGGATTTTCATAGTTCTCCCTCTACAGGGCATAATATTATTAAACAATCCAGGGATTTTTAAGTGGATTCAGTGCATAAAGTTGAACGCCCATGATTTCTGATCCCTGAAGCGGTACTACATCAAGAACAGCCATTATCAATAGCTGATATAGCAAGGGATGACTTTGACAAACCAAGTACTACAATACAGTTACATTCACAAATGCCACTTAAAGCTTTACTGTACAAAAAAGAATGTTCAGAAGTGGTTACGACTTCTCAGAGGCACATTGGAAGAACCATCACACAGTATAAATGTGTATCATGTATCAGATTAATCAGTACTCCAGCTCTTTTTTGGAATGCAGAAATGCAGGCTGTGTGCTCCAGACCAAAGACAAAAAGATTATCCAAACTATCATCAGCGACAAGTCCAGGGTCTGTCATGGTATGGGGCTGTCTCAATGCCTTGGCAAAAAGTCATTTTTAGAAAAGTATATTGAGATTTTAGAGAAACATTCACTTAATTCTCCTTAAATTTTGTTGACATAATTTCTTTTCAAATCACATCATAAATTTTGTTATTTTACCTAATTAATAGCCATAAATTACACTGTTCCAACTGTTTTTGAAATGTGTTGCACACTTGAAATGCAGGATTTGATGTTTATTAACAAATGGAATGAAGCTGACCAGACAAAATATTAAAAATGTTAGGTACATACCAGCTACAATGAAATAAAAGTAGATGCAAGATTCACTACATTTTTTTTCCATGCCAGCCCAGCTTTTTTTGATTTGGGGATGTACAACTGGCAAAACTGGTTTATAAGGAGATTTTGAGGAAGTGTCTCTTGCAGGAAAATAGAATGAAATGGCTGAAGCCAACAAATGTCAGGATTTTTTATCCTGATAACAAAAAAAAAACTAATATTAGTGAGTAGTGAGTAACGACTGGCAAAAATGACCCATCACCTGAAAACCAATATGACAGAAGTTGCAGAAGCCTAGTAATTTCTAAAACCTTGACTAAAAATGACTACAAGGAACAAGAGTAACATTTTGAGTAGCAAAATGTTAATATTTCAGAGAAAACACCTGGAATATTAGTGATGTTTTTGACATGCAGTACTGTGCAAAAGTCTTAGGCCACCATTAGAATATATATACCATTGTTTTAGCTTATATAGGCTAGTATTTAAATGTGACCTTTCTTTTCACTCCAGACATCTGGCAGCTTAGTTGGGATGACAAGTTGACCCTTCTACAGTCCGAAGGAGCTTGATCAGGAATGATCTGTCTGGAAGGCTAGCAGCCAAAAAAAACCCAACATTTTTTCAAAATTGGTACAGGGTGATGATCCGTGGAAAATGGTATTTTTAAGAGAAGAATCTAAGTTTGAAACTTTTGGGTCCAATTGTGGACAATATACGTGGTTAATATTTGACGTTTACAACTAATTTAGACACAAAAACATAAAAGCTGTGTCAGAGGTACTGGACACAAGTGACAGCCTAAACTGTTATACACATGCTGAAACCTTTAATTAATTAATTTTTTTAAAATCACTAACTATGAATAATACAGTACTGCTACGACCCTGTGTAGGGAAAAGTCGTAACTCTCAGAGGATGGTATGAAGGGCCTGATACTTTTGTTTGATGGAAGCCAAAAATGCATTAATAGGCAGTATTACCTATCAGCTAGATGAAACAGAGACTGCAAAGGCAACTTAGTTTATATATACACACACACACAAAACCACACACACACACACACAGTTGTAAGCAGTGTATCTATAGGTTATAGAGATTATAAAAGTAGTAGGTGATAAATAAAGGACAATACTACTTACAATAGAACAGGCATACACACTTATGAATACACTTTACAGCTTAGAATAGTTAGAATAGTTCCTAGTTTAAACGTGAGCTAACGAGCACATGTAAGGTAGTTACATTTACACAGATGACTCATAGGCTGACCATGACATATATAATATATATACAATATATAATAAATGGAACTGCGGTAGCCTAGCGGTTAAGAAACTGGTACCCAATGGTCCCACCTCTGCCAAGCTGCCATAGTTGGGTTCATAAGCAAGGTTCTTAACCAAAATTGCTTGAATTGTAAGATTGTATCAGTTGTAAGCCGCTCTGGATTAGAACGTCTGCTCAATGGCGTAAACGTAATATAAAAATGTAATTCTCGTTAAAGCGAAATGTCATTGATTGAAGGGTCAATGAATTTCCCTTACACATACTTATGCAAGGCTCTGTAAACCTGTGTGTGCGCGCGTGTGTGTGTGTGCGCATGTCCATGACCCACCCTCAATAGGTGAAAGCCGTCCATCTGACGTGCGCACCAGGTGAGTGATCTTACTCTTCCTGGCTTTCCTCTTCTGGCTTCCCACAGGCACATCACGTGTCTTGCAGGACTCAGGAGAGAAAGAGAGACATGCTGTTTCGGGTTTCACCGGGCTCGTCTCAATGCACGCTGCTTCAGGCTGATCTATGGCTATAGAGACAAGATTTTTGGCAGATATGCAATTACTACTGATGCTTTATGTTAATGCTACATCCTGTATGCTACAAGCCAATTAAACACATGTACCACATTGTTCTATGTAAAGAAAGGCCAGCACCTATATTCTGGATGGCAAAATGTAAAAACAACAAAATGTAAAAACAACTAAATGACATGATATTGGCTGCATAGTGCTTCATCTGGGGGCACAAATGCCAGAACATTGCACCAAATGCAGAGCATAGACATTTAGAATAGGTTATATAAAATTCTGATCACATTAGAAAACTAGATTGGTGCACAGCTGAAGCAACCTAAAACAAACTGGCTTGTTACATTTCAGACTCCTCTTACTTTAATTTTCATAAGATTAGTGTTGCAGAACACAGCACGAATTAATAATAACTCTTTTTTACTTTGGTTTTCTGTTGCTTAGCCATGCCAAGTTCTATATGTTTTAGCTGAAATACATGTTAAAGAGCATGAGAAAGCCAGCTTAAGCTTAAGTAAAACCTCAAGACACTTCAGTGTTGATGTGACACACTTCTACAGTACTAAAGCACTACAGTTTACCTAAGCACTTCATTTGATCCGCTGAATGAAAGCGTTTTCCTTGTATCTGCCCAGTGGCTATTTGCAAAATATGAGCTCCTGAAGCTTGTGCAATAAACAGAGGACAAAGTTAGTAACTGGAGTATCATATTAGACCCCAAAATCTCAACCCTAGATTTGTTACTCCATACTACTCTCTTTCTTTACTGAACTACATACCAATCTTTGTGAGTCTTAGCATTTCTTGCCATTTCACCCAGTTTCCCTTCCGAGAAAAATTTTTTGTTGTTACCCTTCCAAAAAGATTATTCCCGATCAAGCTTCTGTGGACTCTAGAAGGGTCAGCTTGGCATCCTGAATAAGCTGCCAGATGCTGTTATTGCTTAATCTTTTTAATTTTTTAAATATTTTAAAACAATTTCCTTGTATTTTGGTTGTGTTCTAATAAAAAAATAGTATAGCAATAGTATATTTAATCTATTGGCAGCTTAAGACTTGTGCACAGTGCTATATATAGTTTATTCTTGCACAGATCCATCTTTTACATAAGGTAAAATCTGGAAAAAACCCAGCTCAAGAAAAAATAATACTAAAACACTGGTCACAATTATTGCCTCTCCTAGAATTCTTAGCACCAGCACTGAATGATGTTTCAATTTATATTTTACTTATTAGCTTTTACAACTTAAGTCGATAAGAATGTCCAGGAATGTCCATGTTTTCTTGTTTCATTGGGGCACGGTGCCATTTATTACCCAGTAATAATCAGCTTCTTGCCCGATAATAATTGTATAATAATAACAACATAATAAGTTTCAGTCAATTGGAACTGTGACAACTTTTCCTGGACAAAAACCCAGTTTTAGTTTGGCCCATGTCCAGAAATACAGGCTCAAAGCATGAGAATACTACTACTATGAATCAGAGATGGGATAAGTTTCATGCGCTTATTCATTTGTACCATGAATGTGGTCTTCAGGCGTAACACTTTATTTATATACAAAAAAAACATACACGCAATTGTTTCCGAGGTCTGAAATCAAATTAGTTTGTGCCATGATACATCACCAAAAAGGGTTGTGAAATCAACACTTTGATAGACTCCTGTACACCAGCGCACCCACTTACACATGACTGTCATCTCAATGTTTAAAAACTGGGCTAAAGTAGTCAAGGGCTGTGCCATCCTATTTACAAGTGTTTTTTAAATGCAGGCCCTAGTTATTTCATTTCATTACAACTACCTATGTTTAGTTATTTTTATTTAATTAAATATTTTTTTTTAATTAAAAAGATTAAATATGGTGTATATTTAAAAAAATGTTTTTTTTTTTTAACCTTTACTGCTAAAAAAAAGTAACTTATGTAAAGATGCTACATTCCATGCTTGATATCTACAGTAAAGACCACTGGAGTTCAACTTATTTCAACTTTCAGTGAGGTTGACAAGGTAGGATCTGACAGTTTTCATTTAAAACCTTTAAAGCACTTCTGTAAAAATATGGGTGAGTAAACGAGCATGAGAGCATGAGAACCGATTAAATCTTAAATCCAGTCAGACATTACAGATGCGAGCCCTTCCTATTCCAGAGTGCTGGACTGGCACTTCATCCACCGTACACATTTAGTACACCTTGTGAATTGTGGCATGGCAGAAGTAAAACAGAAGAATATTAATAGTTAAATTAATAGAAATAAAAATAAACATAGACCACTATATTAAAAGGTAGTAAAGATTTACATGTGTTCCAAGTCCATTTTGAGATTTTTGGGCTAATTAAACATATGAATTCAGCATAATGAACAACTTATTCATTCTACATTCATTATTTTTCGGATGGGTTTTTTACCAGGTTAAAGCAGGTACTGAGGAAGAAGTAATAAACACTGTGTTCTCTCAAGTTTCTGACTGCTCATAATAAGGTACATTCTTAATCCCTCCCTATATAAAGTAATGTTTTACAATGCCAAATTACCATTTAACCTTTTACCTTTGAATTTACAACTAACACAGTTATCTTTGTTAAGGAAAGAAATATTATTTCATGGCTTAATTGTATTACTTGGATTCTGAAAACTAGCAGTTCTTAACACTAATATCAGATTGCTGTATGATAAAATTCTCTAATTATAGCCATACATAATGGATATATAAGTCAGTCAAATTATGAATTCCATTAAGGCTGGGGGATGCAGTACTGCACTACAGCAGACTGCATAACATGACAATCATGGTTTGCTAGGTTCATGCTTCACACTAAATGTGCACCACAAAGTGTTTTACCTAGTGCGACTGGTAGTGGCCACATTTCAATTCTAAAAAATATACTGAGGTGTACAGGTCTAAAACAATGCTCATATTATTGGCCAAAGCACTGTTTAAACAGACAGACTACACAGTCACTCGCAAGCAATAAAAAAGAAAGCAGAAACAAATGACACATGTGTCACCTTTGTCCAAAGTTCCGGCTTTCTCCTTTTTGTGCTTGTACTTGTTAACAATCTTGTGGAATAAATTCTTTTTTGGAGATGGAGATGGACCTGATTGTAAATAAAACAGAAAAGAGGAAGATGGCATGCTGTGTTAGATGGCTGTGGCGACATGCTGCATTTGGAGCTCAGCGATTCTTGAGACGTGACTAAAATCAGTAAAGGCAAGATGGCCCAAGAGGAAGTGGTTTAAAGCAATGGACTCACCCTTGATGGGCACAGGGTTTTCAGAAATGCTCCCTATGCTGGTTTTCTTCTTTTTTGTGACTGCTGTGCTCTTTTTGTCGAACGTTAGTGGACTGTATTGAGGAAGGCTATTAAATTTCTTTTCAAACTCCTCTTCCAGCTTTCCTAAATTGCTGCAGATTTAAAAGAAGCACATCACAATACAACCTGCTTTGCCTGTAAAGTCAAACTTTGAGGACATGCAGTCAAATGATCTAGGAAACTTTTTATGTACTTTTTAAACACAATACAACAAAACCAACACCCCTCCTATGTTCAGACAGTTTACACTCTGCTGTTTCAGGGTTTCAGTTTATATTTTATATAGTGAGCCCAGAACTGTCAGGACCAAAACTGTCAGCTGCTGGCTAGCCACCTACTGACCTGTATAAGAGTAATTGTGAGTATTACAGTGGAACCTCGCTCTGAGGTTCCACTGTATTTCGAAAGGTTTGTCTGTTACACTAACGTAAATGACAGGAAATATGATGATGTAAATTGAGGCTCCAGTATCTAAATGACTTATGAATATACTGTAATGTATCTGATATGCAATTGGTCATGAAACATAACTAAAATGAAGCACTTCAGTAGTACAGTGGCAATTCTCCTCACCACCACTGCAAAAATCTAGGTGCCAGTATTAGTGTTGCCTTTCGGCCAAGATTCCTGAAACAGTGACCTCTACTGGTCTGTGTAATATACTGAGGTTCCGTCCAGGGCGCAGTTTCCATCTGAGCCCATTAAACTACAGAATAGACTCTGGACTGTAAAACAACTTTTTGAACAAGGTACAGCCACATGAAATAAGATGTTAGTGTCCATGAGAGTAAAGGTGGAGTATTTGAGCTCAGGGAGTTTTTCCTTGACACTGTCGCCCTGGACCTGTTCAGTTTGGGATTGGCATTTTAAGATAATATATTATAAAGCTGCTTTGACACAACGTACAACTGTAAAAAGCGCTATATAAATACATTTGACTTGACGTGAGCACTCACCCTGAAACTTGCTCATCTTTAGATTTGGACTTTTTCAGCTTTTTTGGGTTCGTAGTCACCAGCTGACTAAAATTGCAGCTTTCATCTGTCCATCCTAGCTCGTGATCAGACACAGAGCCTCGCACTGAGCCTCTCTTTCCTGTAAAACACACAAATGCACAGATTTTTGTATTACCCTCATAAGCACTGTACTGACAGTATGATACAGACTCAGTTAATTGTGTAGGAGTTAAGGTTAAATGGGAGGTCGCATTTAGAGAAAAATAACGATGGGGAGTTTAGCTAAGGAAAATGTCCCCAGTCTTTACATACATGGCCACAACAGCACTTAATTATTATTATAATTAGCCTAAAATGAGCTATTCAAGATGATACAGAGAGTTAACATTTTATTGTGCGACAACAGAGAAGCTACACACGAGCAACCAATAGTATAACTTATTTAATATTAAAAACCAGACATAAAAATCCCCAAGCCACTGGTTTCAGCAAAAAGGAGAACTGGAAAGCAAGAGGATGCTTAAGATCCAAACAAAGAGCTGAACACACAACAGGTACAAACACAAAAGAGTGTCCAATAAAAAATTAAACCCTAACTCTTGACTCCAGATTAAGATGAGTCTCACCAAGTCTTCCAAATTCAAAACTCTATTCTATTTTGTCATAGTTAGAACTTCAGAACATTTTTAACCGGGCCTAATTATTTTACTTCCTTCAGCTTAAGTTAATGCTTCTTTTCTTTGAGTCAAACTTTAAGCACAGTTTTGCCCTGTTTTAATCTCTTCTAGTTTTACTTTATCTCTTTCATTGTAATCTCCTCATTTGGTCCTTTAAACTCATTGCATGAGGACAATTCTGTTTTCTGGACCACATCTTCAAGATTATATCTTCCTCTTGCTTTTTTATAAATACCTGCCTCCTCTCATATCTTGGTTATCTTGCACACACACAGACACAGAATACACTATGGGTACACTTATTTAAAAAAAGTGCAGTAGGTAGCATTGTGTATTGTGCATCCCATTTAAATCCACTGAAGTGTAACATATATATATATATATGCGAAATACCACTGACTGACCTATTGACTGACAGACCTGACTGACTCATCACAAAATCTCGGGAACCACCAAACGGATTTACATAAAA
>JAVSBV010000043.1:3536810-3549235 GCA_033117975.1 Parotocinclus spilosoma | reverse complement strand
GTGACTGGTGTTGAGATGAACTTGTGTATGGATATAACCTTGTGTGTGTCGCTTACATGGCCACTGATGGCGATAGCGACGTTAAAGAAGCCAAATAAACAAATAAATAAACTAAAAATCACATTTTTATAAAAGTTATATCTTTTCATGGGACAACACTTAAGATATGACACTTTGATACAATTTAATGTAGTCAGTCTACAGGTTGTATAACAGTGTAAATTTGCTGTGCCCTCAAAATTACTCAACACACAATCATTAATGTATAAATCACTGACAACAAAACCAAGTACACCCCTAAGTGAAAATATCCTAATTGTGCCCAAACTGTCCATATTTTGTGGCCACCATTACTTTCCAGCACTGCCTTAACTCTTTTTCGGCATGGAGTTTGCAAGAGCTTCACAGGTTTCCACAGGAATCCTTTTCCACTCCTCCAGGATCACAAAGCAGTTGGATGTTAGAGACCTTGCACTATTCTTCCTTCAACTGTAGAATGCTCTACAGCACTCAATAGGGTTTAGGTCTGGTCTGGAGACATGCTTGACCTTTACACTTTTTAGCAATCAGTGGTCCTCCTGGAGGCGTGTTTGGGGTCGTTATCATGTTGGAATACTGCCCTATGGCCCAGTTTCTGAAGGGGGGGGGGTCATATTCTGCTTCAGTATGTCACAGTACATGTTGGCATTCATGGTTCCCTCAATAAACTGTAGCTCCCCATAGCAGGCAGCTCTCAATCCATGACATTACATGACACAACTTTTTTAGTTGACCATGTTGAGGCCTGTTCTGTTAAGCCTCTGTATGGTATTGGCCACCGTGTTGTCAATCTTCTTATAGCCTAGGCCATTTTATGATTTTATTCTTCATATCTTTAGCGAGATCTGTGCCGTAAGGTGCCTTATTGAACTTTCAGTAACCAGTATGAGAACTTGTGAGAGTGATAACACCAAATTTAACACAACTGTCCACATTCACACCTGAGACCTTGTAACACTAACGAGTCACATGATACCTGGGAGGGAAAATTGCTAATTGGGCACAATTTCGTCACTTTCATTTAGGGGAGTAGTGATTCTGTTGCCAGTGGTTTAGACATTAATTGGCTGTGCAGAGTTATTTCGAGGGCACAGCTAATTTATACTGTTATATAACCTGTAGACTGACTACTTTACATTAGATCAAATGGTCATATCTTTGGTGTTGTCCCATGAAAAGCTATAATAAGATAGAATATATATAAAGATATAAGATATAATAATACAGTTATAGTTCACATAACTGTAGTGAATGGAAGTGTCTTAAATGTCAATTTTCTGCTAATATTTCATAAATGCACATAACTTGGCTTCTGTAGTTTAACAGTATTGTTTATTCACTAACATTTAGAATAGAAGTACGAAATGTTTAAGAAGTTGTACAAATGTAGAACAAAAGACAGCAGGCAACACACGCACCTTTTCAACATTAAACAGCGCTAAAAACTAAACTCAAAACATATCAAACTTAAGTTAAAGTTTGTTAATTTATGTAGGTAGCTGGCTAGAAGCTTAACTGTATTAACTTTATCGTATGAAGCTACAGCACCATTACATGGGGTATATTTCAAAATGAAATATCCATTACATTTTGTGAACAGTCTACTAAAAATACTGCTAGGCCTACCGTTCTAAATTGCACAGACGTGAAACAGCATTTTCCCAAACTAACTCTGGGAACTGACTTTTTTTTTTTCTTATGTAAGTATTTTGTGACGGCCTTCATGTTCACACTACTGAAATGGCAGCTTTACAGGCTGTAAGTTACAGTGAAGTTACAGTTACAGGGCTGTAGTTTATAGTCTGTAGAGCGTAGGTTTGCCATTTGGGAATGGGCTATGGTAACCTAAAGCCAAACGCTACAAGCCAAAGTACACTGAGTGAGAACAAGTGCTACAGGTTCTCCATCCATTATGACATTACGATGAACTGATTTGTCGATCAGTTTTTATTCATTCAAGGAGTATCATACAGGTAATATCATTTTCAAATGTTCCTTTTTCTCTTTGTTTTAGTCTTGTTTACACTGTGTAAAAAAGGTTGTCAAATAATATTTTTCATAATAATGAAAAATGAAATGAGCAGTTTCCAACATAGCAACCTGGCCCAACTTCTATCTGTCTGATTCAAGTTCATAAAACACAAACACACAGTTAAAAAAGAAACAAAAGTCTCAGCCTTTGCTATTCCAGTACCAAGAACTGAAATATCAGATAGATAAATATAGACAGTTCTTTCAGTTAAAACATCAAATGAACCACTTTTTCAGAACAAATAAACCAACACTGCAACCATTCACACTCCGCTGCTTTAACCACCAGCAACATTCTCTGTATTCTCCTTACATAAAGAATAAAGCTTTAAGAAGCAAATATATATAAAAATAGTAGGGTGCTAACCAATATGACCTAAATTATTCTAAAACATGGTCCATCATTTAGTGTTTCATTGCAAGTCAATCAATAGCATCATAAACTTCTGAGTTCCAGAAATGCTTTTTCTGTTCAGGTCAACACCACTCAATCACCCTGTTGTGATTCTGTGACGCATCAAAATCTTTGAGAATCCAAAGGTGTTCTGAGCCCTAGCAATCAAATTCTTATTGGTTGACAGAGCTTTCAGTTCCTAATTACGTTATGCTTCAACTGACTTGTTAGATGTTCTTGCAGCTTTAAGAAATACAAACTCAGCGGAGAACTAGCTTGGATTTAATAACCAACTATACTGGAAAGAAAACTTCTAACTGCCTCTCGAATTCTTACCCATTTTACTTACAAGCAAATATTAACTAAACCAATCCAATGGATCGATAGAGAAGGTGCAACAAGAAGCAGTGTGATTCTTTGAAATAATTTTTCTATATAATTAATTAATCTAATACAAAGTCTCTGAAGGCTGTAACAGGTTCCTTGCTGATTTTCTGACTGATGACTTTCATTCTCCAATAAGTCTGGTTTGTCTTCATAATTACTCTGTACATGATTTCAGGTAAACTTTAACGCTGTGTCAAGCACAACTGATCCACATTACATCAAACAACTTTTTTGCTCATTACCGGTTACATTAGAATACAGGGTTACTCAGTAACCTTTATTAAGTCCGTTGCCACCTTACTCCTTCAGCTTCACTAGTTTTTAATTAACAATAACTTTTGAGGCAATAAAAACATGTACAAATATCACAGCAAGAGAAATATTAAGAAAAATAAATCGCCATGCAGACTTCTGTTTCCAATTACATTTCCGATTGGACTATGTGAGTATGTTGTGTTAATGTGCAAGGTAATGCAAGGTAGTCAGTAGAAGTAAAGCCAAAACGGTTCAGAATTCAGAGTTTAGAGTTCACTGTTAAATATATTGGAATGTTGCAGGACGTTCATTTGTGAAGAAAAATTAGGTGTGCGATATTTAAAAAAATTCTCTCAATACTTTTAATGATAATCAGATTAACATTTACAGCATTTAGCACACCCTCTTATCCAGAGCGACTTACAATTGATACAGTCTAAGCAATTGTAGGTTAAAGACCTTGTTCAAATACCCAACAGTGGCAGCTTGGAAGAGGTGGGGTTTGAACCCCGAACCTTCTAGTCCATAGTCCAGTATCTTATCCACTAGGCCACCACAGTCCCATGATACGTTGATGACAGATGATGTGTTGACAGTACGAACATTGGGTCTAAAGTATTTAAAAGTTGTTTGAACCCATCTTTCTCAACCATCTGAACTGGAACTCTGGACATGGACTTAATTAATGACAAACAGTATTCTTCATCCATCCGTCTTCAACTGTCTGTTATTGTTGTTGCCAGATCAGCTTTGCAGGTTGGAGCCTTGTCATTGACCGTTTTCTTCAATTTCCACCAGAGATTTTCAACTGGCTTGAGATCTGGGCTATTTGTAGGCTATGCCATTGACATTATATGTCTTTCTTGAAGGAAAGCTTTCACGTCCTGTGCCCAATGGCAAGATGCATGATTATATCTTAAAAAATATAGTCATTACCAAACATCCTTTCAGCTAATGGATTTTTTTAAAGTCCAGGTCCAAAATGTCAATATAGACTTTGGCATTTGCTAAAGATGTTATGACTGTCATTTCATCCGTGCCTTTACCTGACATGCAGCCCCACATCATCAATGACTGTGGAATTTTGCATGTTCTCATGCGGTCATCTTTATAAATTTCATTAGACCGGCACCAAACAAACATTCCAGCATCATCACCTTAAGCAATGCAGATTCACGATTCATCACTGAAGATTAGTTTCATCCAGTCATCCACAGTCCATGATTGCTTTACTGTAGCCTTTTTTCTGTTTTTGTGTTAAAGATGGCTTTCATTCGACTTTTCTGTATGTAAATCCCATTTCTTTTACGCGATTTCTTACAGTTCCATCACAGACATTGACTTTTGTTTACATCCACTTGTTTCTTATTTGTTTTGTGGTGCGTTTTCTGTTTTAAATTTTCTATCTTGACGCCTTGATGTTTTTCTTGGTCTACTATATGCTTCCCTTTTCCAACCGTCCTATTGTATTTTTACTTGGTCCAGATTTTAGACACATGGAAACACAGTGGGAAAATCCAACATCTTTTGCAACATTCCATGATGGTTTACCTTCTTGAAGACCTTTTATAATTCTCTTTTTTTGTTTCTACTGACATCTCTTGTGCCACGATTTATGTCAATCCACTTTGTGCAACAGCTTTCCAAGCTGAGAGTATTTTTTTTTTTAACTGACAACTAATTAGCCAATTTAATCTGATGCAGGTGTTTGGTTTAGAACTCCAAATTACAGAGTGATTCCATAATATTTTCCTAAGAATTTACTACTTGATCTACTTGATCCAAAAAACAATTGTGACTGACTACAACAATTCTATTTATTTCAGTTTTATAGTTTTCTTAATGCTAAAAGGTTGGGGTTTTGGGAAAAAAAAAAGTATCCTTGATTAACATTTCTCTACAAAAGTATACAATTTAAAAGATCTTCCTCAAAGAGTGGTGATTCCATCATTTTTGCCAGGGTAGTATATGTGCATCTCAGACCTACCACACAGTCCAAAAACAGGTTGGGACTAATGTATGGCTAGTATAGAGGTAAAAAACTAAATAATGATGTGACAAAAAAGCTGAGTCTCTGAGGAGCAAACATGGACAAAGAATCTCCATGTTGTCAACAAATCCATGGGAAAATTATTGAAATGTTTAAAAATAAAACAGCCATACAGTCCAAATGCTCAGATATCACATCAATAGCAGATATAAGGGAATACTTTTGCAAACCTTCATCAAGCACTACCAAAGTTAGATTCATAAATGCCACTTAAAACTTTACTGTGCAAAGAAATAAAGCCTCATGTTAACCATGTATAGAGACAGCGTTGACAACTCTATGCTTGGAAGCATCTGGAGTCACAACATTACGTCGCAACCCCATCTCGTTCCCAGACAGATGCCTCGTCACTGTTTCGCTTCCTGATTACACACACCTGCACCTAGTTAAACACCATGTTGTTCCTTTGCTAAGCATTAGGGTTACCTCAAGTCCCCCTTTTTCCTTCTCCTCTGTTTCTCTAATTCCCGGTTTGTTCCTGGTTGGCCTTGGCTCTCATCTGACTCAATCCCCATTTTCCATCACTCTCATCTGCTCATTTTTTGTTTGTGGTGTTGCTCCTTTATCCTTTCTATGTTTTTCTCCATTTCCATCTTCGTCCAGCGTTTCATGCCGTACGCTATCCAACCTTACCCGCTAAGTATACTGCTCACAGAAATTAGGGGATATTTCAAATGAAATAGCCCATATTTAAATATCCCCCCATTTTTGTGTGCAAAATAAACCACAATTTACTGTGGCTGTCAGCATCAGTATCCTATCTGCCAACTAGCGTTATATCTAGAATGGGCCATCACACAGTGGAAACTTGTAATGTGGTCAGACAAATCAGTATTCCAGGTGTTTTGGGAAGAAAAGGATACAAATGTGAAAAGGAACATCCAGACTGCAATAAGTCCAAAAGTCAGGATCTTTCATGGTATGGGGCTGTGTCAGTGCCCTTGAAAAAGGTCATTTACACTTCTGTGATGGCAAAAAACTACATTGAGATTTTAGGGCAACAAATGCTATCTTTAAGATGAGGATCTTTTCCAGGGAAGTCTATGCATATTTCAACAACACAAAGCAAAACCACATGCTGCACACGTTACAAAGGCATGGCTGCAAATTGACATGGCACTGGACTGGCCTGCCTGTCCTGACCTGTACCCAACAGAGAATTTTGACCCTGTACTTTTGCACATCTTAAGTCATGTTTTATAGACATTTACTTAAAATAACGATTTATGATTATCATGTAACAAACCAATAATATTGTACAATTTTCTCTTCAGTGAATAACCTCTAGATATTGCAGGTTAGGTATGAGCACATAAACATCAGGTCACAGTGTGGATCCACAACAGTGACATATGAATTATTTGAGAAGATATTACTTAGACATAAACAACATTTTGAAAAAAGGATTTAAATTTTGTAAATTGCTGGACCAGAGAGTCCATACAAACAAATAAAAGGGAACAAAAGATGTAACCCGCCAACCAAAACCCGCCAGAAAACAAATTCCCTAAATGAGTGGGTTCAGATAAGACAAGGGGTTTAAAAGCAGATGTTGTAACTAAGAAAATGAGGAACAGTTGAGAGGTATCAATTCCATAGAATTGAAACACTGGCAGGGCATTACAGGCTTGTTCAAGCCTGAGAAAAGTCTGGAATGGAATCTGCAAAAGTTCAATTGACCTAAAATCAAATGTCAAAATCTAATACTATAAATTTTACTGTTAATACAAATTATAATGCAATGCTAACGAATACTAATAAAGATGCTGGTCAAGTGGAATCATTGCAGAATCTATGGAGATATAAGACTAGCAATCTGTAATCTTTCTTAATGTGAGGCGTCTACAGTAAAACAACATTACTATTACAATATTGTAATATGTAACGCAAGTGTAGACACTGTGGCATACCGGGCCATAAAGGCAGAACCTTCCATACTCTTCTGTGTCTACATTGTATGACGCTTGGACACTGAAGGGTGAAAGTATGAGTGTAGTGAAGAACATGGTATAAAGTAATGAGCGGAGCTGCAGTGTGGATCCACAACAGTGATGTAATGATTCTTTGAGAAGGTAGAAAGACCCTAGTAGTGTATGAGCATCACCAAAAGATGGCATAATCTAAAGGTGTACTTACTGAATCACAGACTATGAAAATGCTGGATTTGAAAGATGAAGATGGATCTGTCAGTCAGGCTGTGGCATGTGATGGTGGTGACCTACAAAAACACACAAGCGCGCACGCACACACACACACACACATGCACACGTGTCCTCAGTGTAGAATCTACAAGCTAATGCAGGGTTGTTTAACTAGATTATGATTAAAAAGTTTACCTTGTGATATGTATGTGTGAGTGTGTGTGTGTGTGTTTGTGTGGATGGCGGATTGCTTGGTGTGATTATGTGTGACTGTGAAAATGAGCTGTATAGGAGGAGACCGGCTGTGTACTATAGGTGACTCGGTCTGTTACGATCGATGAATTGTTAAAGATGTCAGATGTCCCGACTTTCAATCAAAAGCAGCTATGAGCTCCGATCAGACCTGATGGCTGATTGCGCTCGAGCCCTTCGGAGGGTTACGTTTTGCAGGTAGAGAGCGGTGCAAACACAGTGACTCGAGATCACTAGATCAAGAAGTACACAGATCGTTCAGATCACCGACGTTCGGCGTATTTGCACATTAGAACCATTACTCAGGCCGACTGACCCCCAGTCAAAGCATGCTCAGTTTTATATCTCGGTGCAAAATGTCGATCTGACAAGACAGACAAGGCAATGAGAGTCCATCTTGCTTTAGGGAAAACAGAAATCGCACTCATGCCAAGCTGTATGCTCAGAAATAATTCTGCTCTCGATCCGATCGCGGTCGATGACTTAAAGCGAGTTTGCAGTTGAGCAGACGACAGGTCTCCCTAACTGACTTACAGCAAATAAAAGTAGCTCGCTAGCTAGCTTAGCTCGCTGATGCGAACTGCTGGACGTGTCATGACCAGATCTCCAGTAAAAGCCCTTCTTAGTCGCGATCGTGTCACTTTTCTGACTTAACTTTATCCAAATTGCCCGTTTTGGGGGAAACCACGCGTGTGTTGTCTGGCTCGGCCCCAATTTGTCTGAGCTCGCGATTTGATGAGGGGAAGTGCCCTGATCGCTCGCTCTGTACCTCTGATCAGTGCAAATAAGCTGCTTCTCGTGTCGTCGTACATATTGCACCAGGCTCCTGCATCGTCGATTTACCCTAACGCTCAGTCGAAATGCGCTGCGAGTCAGAATAAAACGGCTCGGCGAAAAGCCCTCTGTGAATTGTTAGTAAGTAGCGAAGCCTGGCGCCGCACGGTGCAACAACAAACTGACACCAAATTTCTCAGCCTGTAGCAGCGATCTGCCGACAAATCGGCCATCGGACATTGTTTAGGAGCAAAATACATCCGAGTTTTCTGTCATGACGGCTGCAGAAAACGCAAACTTACCCCATGAAGGCGAGCCAAACCGCAAAGGCCTTGTCATTCCAGCCTCCGTCCACCTTAAACTTACTGACACATCCTTGTGCACTGGCAGTACAGTAGAGCACAGACACACTCACACTACACACACACACACACTTCAGCTGTTTTTTCACTCGGATGGACGTCGCCGTGTTAGCAAGGTTACACTCAGAAGTCGACCAAAGTGAACCCAAGCAGGCTTAACATCTCAAAACAAGTATCTCGGTTATCTGCAGCACTACTTTCGATTCAGTCGAACAGTTTTTTCTGTGCATGGTTTTCAACAGCCCTCCCCCCCGACCTGCGTCCCCACTAACTGCCAAGCCTGCACTAGTGCAGCCTAGATTGATGTCCAATGCTTTAACCTATCGTTTCCTCGTTAAAGTATGGGAGAAGTCTTTTAAATGCCGACGATCAACTAAACCTACACTCTGACCAAGCACCGGACCACCGATCTTGCGTGTATGTGTCTGCGAGACTACTTATAGCTTCCTGGGTGTTGTTGTATGGGAGAATAATCACTGAAATGTTTGTGCTTTCGCTTGAGCTTACCTGATCGAAACAGGTCACTTTAAAGTGACACTGCGGACACAGTGTTGCCGTTATTGTGTCGTTGTCAACCTCTGTCACCGTCCCGACAACATGAATTTGTGTGATCACTTTTTGCTGGTGTACACAAGAGTTTTTTTCATGCAACTCCAACCGCGATTGGCCGCGCACTTGAGAGGCAGCATATGACAGCCACACAGAGAGCGTTTAACATTTCCACACTGCACACACGGTAATCATACATTTTACTGTACACACTGTACAACACCACTACACAAGTCGGATTTGTTTAGGACTTGTGCTAAAACGTTCACACGATATAGAAATGACGACATGGAGGAGCGCGAGAGAGAATGTACACTGTATGTGCGTGCGATACGTTTGCACGGCAATCATCAACATCGAGCATTTTTTTCGCATTTTCATAAACGATGCCACTTGCCAGCAGACTTTTAATGGCATATAGAAGACTAATTTCTCAGCGTGTCACAAAAATCTCGTTTTCTAAAGCACACTCGATCTCTCAATGCTGTTGCACCTTTTTCCTGTCTCTCGCTCGGTCCTCCTTACTGCCCTCTTTATCAACAACACGTTGCCATGCTGTAATCTCATTATCCATCACATTCAAAATCGCAGACTCTTTAACAAGCTAACAAAAGACAAACTAGATACTAATGATACAATGATACAAAGACGGTGATACTGATGATTAGGTCATATCGCTTGGCTGTGTTTGCTATTGTATACAGTTCTCTTTAGTAGCATACCATGCTTCTGTACTTAAATACTGCATTCAGAACAAGTAACCCTTCTGAAAAAAACAGCAACAACCAGCATGTGTTGTGATAGGGTATGCTGGGCAACCAGCTTTACCAGCAAGATCTTTTCAGTTCATCAAGCCAGCAGCAGACCAGTATAAACCAATTTGGACCAAACATGGAACGATTTACTGTGTATCAGTTGTTCTGTGTAACACAAACATATGCTTGTTTTTTGGGGGTTAATTTACGACCCCATATCCAAGAAAAAAATGTTGTGACAGTATGGAAAATAGAGAAACACACACACACACACACACACATTACATTTCCTTTATTTCACTACAGGCAGTTTAAACCCAAATATTTAATTCAAATATTTATATATTATATTCAATATTTAAATATTTCATCTGATTATATTTATTTCATTTGTTAATATATGTCTATTCCGGTGGCTCGGTGGGTAGCACAGCAAGAAGGTCCTGAGTTCAATCCCAGGGTGGAGCAGAATGCGACTCCATTCTGTGTGGAGTCTGCATGTCCTCCCCGTGTCTGTGTGGGTTTACTCTTGTTTCCTTCCACAGTCCAAAGACATGTGTATTAGGTTGTTCAGTCACTCTAAATTGGCATCAATTTGAGGGCTTAATGGCTTGCCCGACTAGCCAGTGGGGTGGCATTAAATAATGGCAAAAACACCACTGCAGTTGTGTGACCAGTGACATCTGCAAGGCACAAGACAAGATCAAGGTGAGGTCTATTCTTGCATTGCAGGCTTGCAAAAATGGGACAGTAAAGCATTTCCCAGTCAAAACTGTAGGTCAGTCCAGTACCTGTACCCACTTTTTCCATAGCCATAGCCATGCCTTTGCAATGTGTGCAATGTTTTGCCATCATGTCAGCATGTACGTGGGTTACATTAAGGTTTTTTTTGTTGCACATTACAGTTGTAAGTGGCATTTGTGAAAGTACTGTAGCGCTTAGGATAGGTTATATCAGCTATTGATAAATGACAGTTCTTGATGTAGTGCCCACTAAGAAATTAAAGATCAAAAGTTTTCAGTAGGTAGATGCCCTATTATGCACTGTACTGTAGAAGGGGAAATAGGCATGTCCCTTCAAATCTTTACATGTTTTTAAACATCTAAATATTTTCTGCATTTGTGAATACTGCTTTTGTACCTAATTATGATTATACTGTTGAATTAAACTCTTTAAAAATCACATAATTATTTAGTTATTGTTTATTATTATTAGTTTTATTTGTTTACCTCATTATTAGCTTTTAACTGCCCTATCCCAACTTTTTTTTGAATGTGTTGCAGGCCTGTGAAATGTGGTTGACCAGATAAAACATGAAAATATCTTAAGGTTTATTCTGCCTGTTATTAACAAAAAGTCAAAGTCATATTTTTTCATTTTCCATACTATCCCAGTTTCTTCTTTGGGGTTGTAGCAGTGCCCCTGTCAATAGGATACACTTTCCTATAATCTCTACAAGTTATACCTGACTCAAAACTCACTTACAGTCTAGAGGGAGTTACCCTGCTAAATAGCCATCAAAGTCCAGCTTAGTTCACCAGTAAAGCAGAAAACGTTGTGATTTCAATTCTGATCACGGCTACGGCACACTAAGTGTGATGGCATTGCACACAGGTAGGGTAGGTATTTGATGAGTCGTGGTAGGGGTATGGTATACTGGTAGTATTAAATACTGTTATGGGGTAAAAATAGCATCTCACAAAAGCAATAACCAGCATAATCAAAGATGGGAAAGCAAGATAAAAATTGATACAAATCACACATTTTAGTAGAGAGTTTAATTCATTCTTTAATTAAAGATGATTCTAAATCTGTATAATTTAGTATTTCATATCAGAAAGTACATTATGTGTAAAAAGAGAATAATTAGTTAGTAGACATCATAAACTTATATGCTGCTTTTACTACAAACGGGATGATAAAGCACTGCTTAGCAATTATTTGAACCAACAATACCCAAGGATAATGGGTCCCGTTTCGTGTCTTGGTCCTCCCAAGGTTTCTTCCTCATAACCTTTAGGGAGCTTTTCCTTTCCACTGTCACCCTAGGCGTGCTTAATTTTGAGCTGGCCCTAGGTATCAGAAGAAAATCTATAAGACAATGCATCATTGTAAAAATCATTGGAAAGAACTAGGTAGCAAGAATGACTGAATGAATATATCTACACAAGTCTGTAGTAATAGTCAGTCATACTTCAGGTGCAATATAATACGTTAGTTGTACATTTCAATTTCATAGAATTGAAATAAAATTACATTTTCAATTATTTTAATTATTTTGCTAATTTGTGTCACTTGCCTTTGCTTGGGTGTGCTAACCACATTCGTGCTATCATTGTTTCAGGAATACTAAGAGACCTACAGGGGTTAGACAATGAAACTGAAACACCTGGTTTTAGACAAAGGTTTGGCTATAGCAGCCCGGCCATGTATATT
>JAVSBV010000043.1:3520102-3536710 GCA_033117975.1 Parotocinclus spilosoma | reverse complement strand
GTACCTATACATTGTGTTGTAGATCGTTTCGAAAAACTTGTTTGCAAATTTATTTTTCAATTAACAAAGTTCGTAAGTAACAGTAGTTCTTGTTTGTACATTCGCTATACGTGTAAATCGCACATTAAAGGTTTAATAAACACTTAATATGTTACATAGCGCATCCCGTCTTGTAACATAAGGCATGTTCGTTTAATCGGACCAGCCGGTTATTAGGACCAAAACGTCCCGATGTGGTCCCATTAACGGGAATCGACTGTAACCTCTGATAATATTTGAATTGTTGTTTAACGATGTGCAAGCTGACATTATTGATTATGTTTATCTCAGTTATTTAGTTGCTAGACATTGCTCATCCCCACCTGCATGGTGGTTTGACAGGTAAATTGCCCGAAATCAGTTGCCATTAAAGATGGCTTGATATCAGGATTAGACTGCCTTCGCGCAAGGTACCTCCTCTTCACCATTTTAATTCCTCATTATGTGTGTTGCTGTGCAATGCGATTTTATTTTTATTATTATCTGTTATTTCACCAAATTTTCGGTCAGTATCTTCACCTACAGGTTTCGTCATATCAACCGATTTAACATTATGGCAAACATTATGGCAAATGTTTTTTTTAATAACACCCCTACTTAAACTACTAAAGACAATGCAAGATAAGAATAGTTCTAATACTGATTCTCCCTGAGTACTTAATCATCTATGGATCTACAAAAGCTTACGAGCCCCTCCTCTCCCGATTCGGCGGAAGTCACAGCCAGGTCTTTGCCCTCATTGTTGAAGGCCTTGATCTCGATACCGAAGTTACTCTCTGGCTTCTTGAGCCACGACTGCAGCAGCTGCTTCATGTCGATGCTCTGCCACGGGTTGGTTTGAGCATCTGTGTCGATTTTCAGAGACAGGATCCTGGGTCGGGGGTTGCCATTGAAGGGAGGTCGTAGGCGTGAGATCTGCATGAAGACTGTCGTGTCCTCTTTGCCCAAACGCAGGTTGATCCAAAGCTGCGCTTTTACAATATTGTCGGGAACAATCTTCGGACTCAGAGAGAACAAACAGCAGCGTGGGACGTGGTCAGCTTGAGCCACAGTTTGTGCTGCAATGAAAACAACATATGTATTGGGACACTTTAAATGAATCCCAGTACTGGTTTTATACAACACCAGTTACAGCTGAGCTGTACAGTTGTGGTTGTGTGTGTGCCAAAGGTGGCAGAGTTGTTCTAACTAGGCTTGGGCGGTATGACGGTATTTCGGTATACCACGGTATTTAAATACGGTGACGGTATTGTAAAATGTTGACGGTATATTAACCACGTGACGTGACGCAACGCGCCAAATTTGTACCGTACTTTCCGCACTAGAATGCGCACCTAAAAGCCTTACATTTTCAAACAAATCAGGCACGCACCTTATTATGTGTACTGAGTTCCAAAATCTATTGTTGTGATACTCCGCTTCACTGACTGTCGGTCTATTTCCGGCTGACACAGGGACATAATACGTACAGTACGTACAGAACGTAAGCCAGGCGATGAGAGACCGAGGCTCAAGTTGGCTCCTTATTCGCAGCTTGCGATTCGTTTGGCTCCTAATTCGCCCCCCTGAATCAGGGAAACCAGGGAAATTGGAACATGCTATGTTAAATCACCACTGTGACTGTAAAGTATGAAATTTAGGTAATAAAATGTTACGATGTGCCTTCAGTTTATTTCAAACGAATCGCAGGCCTCGAATAAGCAAATAGCTTTCGCCTCGTGATAAGCGGAGTGTTCAATTCAGACACAGAAGATGATGGATTTGTGGGAGAAGATTGTAAAATAATGTAAGTGTTTTGTTAAATAGTAGAATAAAGTTAAACTAAAATCATTGTTTTGCTTCTTTTACTTTTTTTGCAGACCATATGATTTAACATGCGCTTTATGGGCGTTTGTTAAGCGGAAATAACAAAAGCACTTTCGTCACATTTAGCGTAAACACTAACCTTAACGCTGCCCATTGTAAAGTGTCTAAGAAAATTTAAATGATGCATTAAAATACTTAACATACAAATTATCAATTATAAATGTGTCGAAAATGCCCCCCACACCCCCACGGTAATGCCGTATACCGCCATATAATCCGAAAACGGTATGATGGTATACAAAATTCAATATCGCCCAACCCTAGTTCTAACGTCTGAGCCACGACATGCATGACTGAATCTTGCAATTAACACCCACTGGCCCTTCATGCACCAGACGTCTGGACTTTCCACTTCGCTATTGTGTGCTGTGAACTTATCAGATATTTATTTGTCTTTCCTGACCTTTATTTTTTCACCGGAGCATTTTTGGTCTCACAATTCCCAGACTCTCCAGGTATATCCTGTGACAGATCTGGGACTGCAACTCTGTAACCAATAGACCTGACTTCATCAAAGGCAATATATGAACCAGAGTGGGGCAGGTGGTAAAGCTCTGGTTCTCGATGCTGAGCCACTTTGGCTTGAAAATCGCCTCTGGCAAGGTGAGGACTGTTGGTAACAGAGGAGAGAGCAAGACAGCCCATAGAACAGGGAAAAAACAGCTGGACTCAGACTAGGACTGCGGCTGGAGACCCACAACTAGCCTCTTGGTGTCACTAATTTCACGTTGCAATAAACCAATACAAGTTCAGTACTGACTCAACCTCGCCTTGCAAGAGGCAGGATATAAACCTTAATGGTTTATTAATACCAGACTTGGTAGGTGGGGGCTGGGCCAGATGTGCAGCTGGAGTTACAGGACGCTGTTGGCAGTATCTTGGTGGACTTGGTGTCAGTCCGGCAATGACATTGAGGTGTTTAAAAACTCCAGCAGCACTGCTGTCTGATTCAGCACCACCACACCAGTGTCACTACAATACTGATAGTGGTCCACCATATAAATAATACATGTAATTTGGTGGTCCTGTGGTCTCCTGACCATTAAGTAAAAGTTTGAAAGGAGATGAAAAGTATGAAAGTATACAAAGCAACAGACAGACTACAGGCTGGAATTGTAGAACTACAAAGTGCACATGGTAAGCTGATCAAATATACAATACGTGTTATGACTGATCGGCCTATTTTGTCTACTACAAATCAAAACAGACGTGACTTTAAATAATATTTTCTGCGGTGCATGTGTTGTAAATAACATATTACCTCGATTAGCTTTGTGGCTCCGGTGAAAGAATAAAGTACAGTGACGCAGCAGGTTAGTGTTGCTGCATGTCACCAGTGACCAAGATCCAATCCCTGCACATCAGTCATGCCATAGCTACAGCTCTATGAATATTTCAATGTGTGGAATTAGATTTTTAAACGGATCATTTTACATTTACATTAGATGCCCTTATGCAGAGCGACTTACAACTCATACAGTTTTACAATCCAAGCAGTGGTGGGTTGCTCAAGGACCCAACTTGCTCAAGGACCCAACTGTGGCAGCTTGGCAGAGGTGGGATTTGAACCCTGGACCTTCTGGTTCAGAGTCCAGTGCCTTAATCGCTAGTCTACCACAGTCCTTAAGCTGCATGATAACTGCGAAATCGTACATTTATTTGTTCATTTATGCCATTTTGCAGAGGCCCTTATCCAGAGCGACTTGCAGTTAATACAGTCTTACAATTACAACACGATTTCAGGGACCCAACTGTGGCAGAGGTGGGATTTGAATCCTGGGCCTTCTGGTCCAAAGTCCAGTACCTTAACCACTAAGCCAACACAGTTGTATGTTATATGCTACATGACCACCTTCCCAATGTAAAAAAAACATACCTTGATCCAATATAGTGGCTTTCAAGATGGAGCCATGTTCCAGACATAGCCAAGAATGTAGGCCCCTCATCCATTACTTGCTGGGTTATTCAGATAGGTCGTTTCCCACCTCCTTTTGTGACTGTGACCTTTTGTGACCACCTCCCTGTGACTCTTGACTCACCCTGTAAATTTGTCATTGATATTCATATTGTAAATTTAGCCACAGAGCAAAGAGGATCATATTAACTCTCCTGTTATAAAACTTTATTGTAGTCATTATTATAGTTTATGTGAAGCTGCAATGAATACATGAAATGGGGAATATAGATCATACAGTACTGAAGATCAGAGCAGATTGGAAAATGTCTACCAATGTAAAATTGCATATCAGCAGTAATGTGAGGCTGTAGAGGAAAGTAAGGAAGATGGATCATGTGCTTACAAAGATGGTGCCCAGGATCAGAGTTTGCTGTGGTCTTGCATTACTCTTTGTAATTGTGTACCGTAATTGTGGCAGCTATATTGATTGTGTTTGACTTTTTATGAATCAGAAGTAGGGTTACTCTCGGGTCCAAAAAGCACCCATTGAAGTGTATCTGTACTACTGAGTACCAAAATATTTGGTTTTTATGGTATTACTTTATGATAATTATGACAAGAATAAAACCAAAGGAACATCAGAACTTTTGGGAAAAAAAAACAAGAAAAAAGAAAAACATACCCCATTTCTTAATACATTCAGAGAATGCATAAGCGTGATGCATGTCAAGTGTGTCTTTACTTTATTAAAGTAAACAGCAACAGTCCCCAGATCAATCCGTCACAGAACCTGTTACTACGTACACACGTACACATCCAGTTAATGCTGATTTGTTTTTTTTATTCTCGGTCCATTAAACCAATCAAATTAGGCGGTGAGCTCTTGTGGGTTCAACATGTACAACAGATATTAGGAATGCACCGATCACCCATAAGTGCCGATCGCATACGGGGTGCCTTCTTTTTATTTTCTCCAGTGAGCCTCAAACTCACCATAATCCGCCAAGTATTTGTTCTTTAAATGACGTATTAAATTAGTTGTGTTGAAGCACTGTAATGTGCTTCCCCCATGAGGTATTTTTCATTGCATGTATTGCGGGGTACAATCTTTTCATCACTCACAGGCAGTGTAAAAGTCTCACAAAGCAGACGTGTTTGTTTATGATGTTCCGCCGCACGCAGTGTAAAGGGGGCAGGGACACAACACTGCACACAAGTCCTCTGCTGGCTGCAAAGTACTGGCGATAGTTTTTTGGGATCGGCGATAAAAGGCATTGATCGGCATGCATTGTTGGTAGAAAATAATCGGTGGTCAATCGATCGGAACTCCACTAGTAGATATAGTGTGGGACTGTGGTAGCCTAGCGGTTATGGCCTTGAACTCTGGACCTGATGCTCCTGGATTCAAATCCCACCTCTGCCAAGCTGCCACAGTTGGGTCCCTAAGCAAGGCCCTTAACCCACAATTGCGTAGATTGTAAAATTGTATAAGTTGTAAGTCGCTCTGGATAAGAGCGTCTGCTAAATGCCATAAATGTAAATGTAGATGCATAGATTCCGGTTAATGGGACCACATCGGGACGCGCTTGTTTTGGTCCTAATAACCGGCTGGTCCGGATGTTACAAGACGGGACGTGCTATGTAACATATTAAGAGATTTAAACGTATAGAGAACGTACAAACAAGAACTACTGTTGCTTACGAACTTTTATTGAAAAATAAATTTGCAACCAAGTTTTTTAAAATGATCTATAACACAATGTATAGGTACTCAGCATGTGAAGCATAATACTGTAAAAAAAACAAGTTCTTACTAAATTCCAGTCGACGTTTAAAGAACTTATCCAGTGTAATTTGACGGTACTTTAGGATTTGCTCTGAATAAGCGGCTGGTCCCATTAACCGGTGGTCCTATTAACCGGAATCGACTGTATTAGCTAACGATTACAGTATAGTGCAGTTAGTGTTCACCTGTTCAACTATTGGTTTTTGTAGGTAATCATTTGAAAAGAAACAGAGACTAGGCTTCCGTGTCACTTTTGACAAGCTTCATCCTGCATGATTTATAGCTGTTGTTTCTTGGCGTGAGCTAGTAAGAGAGTCTGGCAATATCAAGACCGAGATGTGTAAAAATAAAAAAAATAAATACAAATGTAAAAATTTCTGCAAATAGAAACCAGTACTTCGTACTTTAATGTTTTGTCAGATGTTGTGTAATGGAGATTAACACAGTATGTGGGCCCCAACCAATCAAGACAATCAAAAGTTTCTTGGATTTTGTTGATGGTTACTATTAAATACTTTAGCAGTGTGGATCTTGATTATAAGGTTATTTGAACCCATCTTTGTAAATCACCTGACTTGACACAGGTGTAATATGCCTGTATACAAGTTAATTAAGATGGACAAGGTGGTGTGCGTTATTGTATACTGTTTGTAGAAATGTTAATATAAGGCACATTTTGTGCACGCTAAAAGCTTCCTGCTAAGGTTTATTCCTGGCTGTAAACAATTATGCAGCTTTTAAACTGAATATCAGAACAACAGTGCTTCAATTTCAGCCTGTTTTACTGGTGGTCTATGCATGTGGTCATGCAAAATATCTGTCGCAAGCTTTAGCTAACTTCATGAATTCTTTCCCTTTCTCTGAAATCGTGTTTTATTAAGGTTAAGAGGTTTTCTGTTGCTTTCGGCTTGATTCCTTGTCTCTCTATTCAGCAGAATGAAATCTAGAACCAGTCGGTGTTTGTTGCTAGGTGATTGCATATGAAAAGAGGGCTTTAATTAGCTCAGAGCTAAGCAGTTAAAATACATTCCCAATTTGTGTCACCTTTCACTATAAATTGGTTTGTGTAGTTGTTTGGACAGGATGCATTTTACTATTGTTTAATATTTATTTAAGTAACACATGGGTTTGAAGCTTGTCGAGGTCAGATTTTTTAAATAAGATTTCTTTACTTAATATCATGTGGTCTGGATGACTTTAGATGTTTAGCACTGAAAATAATTTAGAACAGAACCATTAATCCAGATGTATAGTACGGTGCAAAAATATTCGGACACCATTTATAATTATTTCTCAGTATTATAATACAATCAGAAATACAGGAACTGTGTATGCAATATTGAAAAACTGACTTTATTAGGCTTTAGTGGCAAGTGTTTAGTGTGATCTCCCCTTACAGTTCAGCAATAGCAGAATCTGGCAGTTTCATCAGGATGACAAATTGACCCTTCAGAAGTGGGGAGAAGCCTGATCAGGCAGGGTAATGGCCAAAAAAACCCCTATTTTTTGGAGAACAGGGTGAAAAGTCTAAGATCTATTAAAGCTTTGCTGAAACAACGATGTAATGTTGGCTTTTTCAAGCCTATGTGAAAGTACTGTAAATAAAAACTTCTTCAGTACATGCCTGTGGTGATGAGTTGACAAATCTTTATTACACTGCTCACAAATTCCCTTTTGAAATATCCCCTAATTTTTGTGAGCAGTATATATTCGAATTAGAGGTAGGTATTATTCACCAACATTATGGCTTTGTGTTCAATAAAGTACATTTAATTTTCTCCCTCTCTCTGCAGTTACATCTTTCGGCTAAGTTGCACACGCCTGGGCCAGTGGGCCATCGGTTATGTCACTGGTGATGGGAACATCCTGCAGACCATCCCCCACAACAAACCGCTCTTCCAAGCACTCATTGATGGCTGCCGGGAAGGCTTGTAAGTGCCGCATTTGTACAACCAGTGTCCACAATCAACACTTACTATAAAATGGACTTAGTTTCTGTTTATCAACCAACTACTACTTACAAAAGCACAAAAGATTACGATCAGTAATTACTTGATCCTTTGAATTTTAAAAGCTTATTGTTGGGAAACAAGGAAGCCATGTGTCGTATGGTGGAGGCTTTTCAAGAGGCCTCATAATCTGGAATCTGTCTTTTTTGCTCTAAGTTTTCTGGCTGATATATTTTTTTTTTCTCATATCAGTTGAAAGCATTAGTGTGTAGTTTACTGACAGGTTTAGCACAGGCTAACTGTCAAAGTATTCTGACTGATCTTTAAATCAGCCACAGCTGCATGAGTAGACTGTTTCTGATCTTCAATCCTCTTGACAATCCATGGATTTGTTATTATATTACATGTCGAATATTGCATTAATTCTTTCCACATATGTCTGTATACTAAAATCTCAGAAAACTGTAATAAGCAGTTACAGTCCTGATGTTTCCATGACAAGAATAGTATAATACGAACAATTTGTCTCTTGTTCTTATGTGTTATAAATGAAAATCTTGTGAATAGCAATTCTAATACTGCCTGTTTCCCAGATGGACATCGCATTGGCAAAACAGACACGTCTCTATACCGCTGTGTGTCTGATTGTGGGACCTTTCATGCCTAGCCTGGCTAATGTAGCATGACTGCCACTCTCCCACTCCACTGACTTAGTCTGGCTTTATGATCAGAGAGAGTTATTGACTGGTTGCTAATAGGTTCAGCAGATGGACAGACACAGAGCCACACAGGGTTAGGGTAAAATTCAAGAGTGTATCAAACATGGCAGTTTTTGAATCACTTTATTAGGTACACATCCTTGTTTCACAAATACACAGTGGAACTGTACTAAGTGGAACCGATAAAATGAACAATAAGTGTAAGCACAAGGACGTGTTCCATATTGTATATGCAGACAGTATAACAGTGACGAACCAGCATATTTTTTGATGCCTGCAGATCCATGTGAGCATAAAGAACATAAAGAGTATTTCTGAACTATTATTTGAAGTATTATTGATTAAATAGTAAGTAGAAAGAAAATCTTAAATTTAAGATAACGTGGTAAGTTGTGTCGGTTTGTTATAGTTTGTAGCAGAAAAAAATGCATTTTAAAAAAATGCATTGATAAAAAATCTACTATTTTCAAAAACCTTATTTCTAATGTCATACATGATTATGTACCGATATAAACATTTTGTCACCATTAGTCACTGTTTTTGGTTTTATATTATTTATACCCTGCTTTAACCCTGCTGTAACCCTGCTTATCCTGTCCAGAATCAGTCATGGGAATTTGGTGCTTTAGCAACTTTTCTTGTAAATTGGTGGAAATGTGCCCAGGACGGCGTTGGCAGGTGTCAGTATTGCAGTATTGGGAGTGATCCCTTGTCCAGCCTCCCCTTAACTCAGACATGGGCAATTTTTTTTTGCACGTTTTGCCGACTCGGCAGTAAGGTTGGTGGGCTAGTGAGTTGCAGCCACATCATATAACCACCTATATATCAAGATGTCATTAAACTCTTTAATAAGTCACCACATGTAACAGCTAATAACGACTATAATACGAGAGATAATGCCGTCTTCATAATATTTAAGCATGATCTATGAACAGGGAAAGGGGAGGTGTGAAAATGGCAACAAATCTTGATGTAATTTGCAGATGCTTGTGCACAAACAGTTCCTGGCATTTGTATATATAACTTATTATCCTTGTTCGATGCTGTCGATCTCCCTATGATCATTACCCACAAGGAAAATAGTGTTCACAAAGAAAATAATCAGCTGTGCCATATTTGCTTCATAGACTTGATTTCCACATAAATTATAGAAATCTTAGCAGCCAAGCAATTTATTAGTTTTACCATATTCCCTAATGCTTCTGTCACTCATGCTCAAGTAAATATTATTGACTTATAGCAGAAAAACACCAAGAGTTATGGTTGCATTTTGACAGACGTTCTTTACTTCTGGTGTGGAGTAAATTAATTAATCAATTTGATTAAAATGGTACAATGTGAATTAAGTACAGCAGGAGGAGGATGACTCAGAATGGATCCAGAAATGAATTCAGAATTTACCGTTTAAATTTAAGTGTTCAATCAATTTAACACCACGAGTTATTGTTCTTTTCTCTATGTTCCTGAAGTTACCTGTTTCCTGATGGTCGCAGTTATAACCCAGACCTGACCGGCCTCTGTGAACCCACTCCACATGACCACATTAAAGTCACACAGGTGAGGAACTGATGTGGGTGGGTTGGGACTTTGGGCATACTTTTAGACTTTTCAATGCATTTTTTACATGATTTATGGGTTAAGTCTTGTTTTAGAGTTTATGCTGCTTGACTTAATTATAAGCGTTTCTCTCTCTCTCTCTCTCTCTCTCTCTCTCTCAGGAGCAATATGAGTTGTACTGTGAAATGGGCTCCACATTTCAGCTGTGCAAAATTTGCGCCGAGAATGACAAGGACGTGAAGATCGAGCCATGTGGACATCTGATGTGCACTTCCTGTCTCTCAGCTTGGCAGGTGCACTCGGGTCCACATTCCCATTTATTCCTCCAAAGAAGTGTTTTCACCGTCCAAGCTGATTCTTTTTAGTTGCTTATTGTTGGAGTCAGGAATAGTTATTGGCCTGCCAGTGCTAGCTGATGTTTGACTTATGTTAGGTCTTGATGTTCAAATCTGAACTTATCGCAGGGTCAGGTTGTTTTTCAAAGTCAGGCTCCACTGAACTGAAAAAGCAGAAATGAAAGGCTTTTTGGGATGTGTAAGATAAGAAGCAAATACACGTGGCCTTTCAGTGCTTCTCAGTTCAGGATTCTGCTGGAATTCAGAATAACTGATATTAATAGTGGGCTGCTATAATTTAAAATATTGCTCACTTTGCTAGAGCAGGTCAGAAAAGCTTGAAAAATAGGCATATTGTTCCTACTGTCCTTCTGCTGACCCTCTACTTATGTGATAAAACAGCAAACAAGTGAATGACCTGCAGGTTCGAGGGAGAACTTGGATGGACTTGGATTGCATACATGAGTAGTTGATTTTCTGCACTCATGTGGGGGGTTGTGTTGTGTATGTGTACGTGCTTATAATCACTTCCATATCAGCTCAGTGATGACTCATGTGGCTTTAATAGAGAAAATAATTGTGAAGAATTACTAGTCAGTACAAACAACTATCAGTGGAGCATCTGCGCAGCTTCTCAATGTGTTCTCCTTTTTGTTATTAGTGTCAAGGTTAGCATCGATCAGCATTGTTCCAGTAATGCCATTGCTGTAGACCAGCATTTTTTTTGTTTGTTTGGTTTGATGTTTAGAGGGCAGTATCATACATTTGACTAGGGTAAACTAAAGGTATGCACCATTTTAACATTTTTCCCATTTACACACTTGCACACTAAGGGTACTTTAGAAATACCAGTAAACTTAACTCACGTCTTTGAAATGTGGGAGGAAACCAGAGTACCCGAATTAAACTCATGCAGACACAGGAGGAGACCGTGGTTAATTATAATAAATTGTAATAGGATATAAAAATGTCTTTTAACAGACTCATAAGAGACGCTGTACAGCACTGAACGGCATATGATGTTAAAGAATACAGTAATGTACTGAACTCTAATTACCATATTTTACTTAGGAATTATAACAAATTCACTACTGGAAGTGTATTATTATTATCACACAAATTAAGTAATGCTGCAGATCAACAAACAGAGGCAGGGGTTAGTCTAAGAGCTTTGTGTTTTGTGTTTTGTGCTCGCAAGTTCACGTTTGAATGTGACGGTTCTAACTCGGGTTGACGTGTTTAGAGACTTTTCTATGCAAGTTACCCATGTTTATGTGTATGACTACACTATTCGTAACAAAGTCAAAGTCAATTTTATTTATATAGTGCTTTTTACAGTGGTGCATTTTCTCAAAGCAACTGTACAATATTATATTATCTTAAAAGGCCAATCCCAAATTATGCAAGCCTAGGGTGACAGTAGCAAGGAAAAACTGATTAAATAAAGAAGAAAATTTGGGAGGACCCAGACTCAAAAAGGGACCCATTCTCCTTGGGTGGCCTAGATGTAGAACATGCTGTAAATGACGTTTTGAAATCTATATGCCTGTCCTATCATCAGTAGTAATCATTTCTTTGATTCCCATTACCTCTGTTTTATTTGTAACTCTAGAAACTGGTTCACATTTACTGGTCGAGTCTCTTTCTTCTGGCTGATCTACCATGATGTTCATACTATTGTCTATCCATGCATTATATTCTCGTCATACAAAGTAGCAGTCATTTCAATCGTTTGTCAATATCGTGTTTTTAGCGATATCTCCGATGCGTTTACATGCCCTGTTTTCTTGTAAAAACCCTTTATATATTGCCTAAAAAATTACTATTACTATGGTAATATCTGGTCCACATTCTGTTTCACAGAATTTGGACATTAAAAGGTGCATACCTGTATTCAATTTTTCTCACTGGTATATGTAATTATATGTTTACAGCTTGGCCATTATTCATAAGTCTTGGTTCATAACTACACTGTAGATTAATTTCTGTGTCCATTGTGTCCACTGCAATTATTCCTGTGGCAACTTTGGGATTTTGCCTGGTAGCAATTACTGGCAAGGACTCTAATTCAAAAGCTGCCATTTGGATTAATGTTCATTATTCTGGTGAGATTGAGGAAAATGACCTGCAACATCAGACTCCCTTCCACATACTGTCTGTGGTCATCGCATTCAGGTAACGCAATAAATTGGATTTGAAGGGGCTTCTACCACTTTCTTTTCTGAACAGCTTAAAGGGGCACATTAATTTGAGACCTCTTGTTCTCAGTCTGCACTTCCTATTAGTATTTAGCTTTCCGATGATGCTTTGATGTGTCTCTCAAGTTTTCATCCAGATGGCCTCCACGATAGTCTTTTGTTCTTGCAAATACTGACACTCTTTGATTTAGTAAGTTTAAGTACAGAATATGAAAAATGAATGTTCTTTCTTTCTGCCATGTGAAATCTGTCACCAACCAGGGAAGCCCTTGAGATTATGGAGCAGCTTTTCGCTTACCATGTATGTGTTCAATTAAGTCTGCAAGTGGTCATTTAAGAACCTAGGATGACTGGGGTACTGAAGCTTGTAGATTAAGGCCGAATGGAAGCATGTGTTGTCCAGCTGGTGCTGATTTGTTCCCTATGCCGCCTCCAATTTAGCAAGCAAAGCGCTTCCTTGTGCGGGAGGACCATTTCCACATCAGGACCCTGTTTATAGTTTTAGACAAATAAGCAAGCTTGAGCTGCTGTAATAGGCTTTACCAGAGGCGCATGAGTTTGTGTGATTGCGTCCATGCATGAGTGTTTCTGGTAACAGGCTATTACAGGCTATTTAAGGAACTTGTATTTATCTGCAATGGAATGTGTGTTTGTACTTTATATTAATCTGTAATGTTTCTCTGCAGGAGTCAGATGGTCAGGGCTGTCCCTTCTGTCGCTGTGAGATTAAAGGCACAGAGCCAATCATTGTGGATCCGTTTGACCCGAGAAATGAAGGTGCCAAGTGTTTTTTCCTGGAGCAGTTTAACTCACCCATGCTGGACCTGGAAGATGATGACGATGATGCTCTCGTTATGAATGGCCTCACCAACATCAGAAAGGTAATGTCATTCAAGGCAAATCAAGGCCAATTAGATTCTTTGTTCATACAAAAGAATCCTAAACTTTATGCCCATAATTATAAACCACAATAGTTTATAAAACAGAAACCTACCCTAGCTTTAGACTTTAAGTAACAGGGAGCAGTTTGAATGTTAAATCTAATTAATATAAGACATGTTGACCATAAAGCCCAGTGACTTTTTTTCCTTTTATTTCGTTGAAACAGATTTCTAGCTGGCACTCTATTTGGGTGAAAATATTCAAAAAGGCATTTTTGTTCTCCGCATAAATGCCAGCTACTTTTATCAGAGAAAATGCTGTGTCTCTGCCTACCTTCTGAAGACAACAAACTCTTTTTGGCAATATCAAGCCAAGTTTTATTGCTGCTGAGAATAGAGATCCTCTATGCTGAATGCAATTTTTCTTTTTTCTTTTCATAGTGTACAGAGCTCCAGAACTCTCCCATAATGTCTCCAAGCTCTTCTCCTGTAAGCCAGCGCAGGAAACCTGTAGCAGACCATGCAAGTGTTCAGCACCTAAGTCTGCCTCCTGTTCCACCCCGTCTTGACCTCATCCAGAAAGGTGTCATCCGCTCCCCTGCTGCCAGCCCCACTGGCTCACCAAAGGTATTCATGTTTTCCTCAAGTGTGCGTGGGTTTTCTCTGGGTTCTCTCGGACGTTTTAAAAACATGTTAGTTTAATTGTTCATTTTTAACACTGCATTCAAGTGGTATTCTAATAAAGAAACATAATTATATAGAGAAATAAGTGTATAGGGTCCTTTATAACATTGCTAAAACAATATATACAGCTCACAAAAATGAGAAGATATTTAAAAATTTTATATATTTCCTCTAATCAAATATCCCCTATTGTTTGTATGTAATCTAATGGTAGTAATGGTAAGACTTATTTTTGTAGTCAACCTTGTTTGTATTTAACAAAAGTAAAAATGAGTAATAACTTAATGTATTTATTAATTGTATATTTCCTGTGGGTCTGTTACTTACATTTACAGCATTTAGCAGATGCCCTTATCCAGAGCGACTTATAACTGGTACAGTCTTACAATTTAAGCAATTGTGAGTTAAGGGTCTTGCTTAAGGACCCAACTGTGGCAGCTTGAACCCAGGACCATCAGGTTAATTCAGGTTAATTCAGGTCCAGAGTCCAGTACCCTAACCGCTAGGCTACCGCAGCCCCATAACTTCCATGGGGTTCATGTGGTGCATTCAATGCATACCCCAGAAAGGGGAACCTGTAAATCACTAAAGGCTCAGAAGGGCTCTTAGACACACAGCCAGTTATATGCCTATCTGACACCCAACCCCACTAATAAATAATATAATAACATAATAATTAGGTCTCCTGAACATGGATCTCTGCAAAGGAGTGATGGTATCAACGGGAACAGGAGACTAGAAATGACATAAAATCGCACATACTTGATTCCTCTCAGAATGAATGTGCTCTATATTAGACAAAAGTAAAAATATACGAGTCACTTTTGAACCTGCTTTTAAAATGCAAATTTTTGTTTACCAAGGAAATTGGGTAAAACACAAGGAGTTAATCATTTTTGCTCTTTTGGTATTCATATTGTAACAAAATGTAAAAAGACGCATTTGGTCCCCAACAGAACACGAGTGCTTGTGTACATAAATTCTAACCTATATGTTGACTCTGCTGTTATCCTCTCTCTTAGGGCTCACCAGGTGTGGCCAGAAAACAGGACAAGCCACTTCCTGCTCCACCACCTCCTCAGAGAGACCCTCCCCCTCCCCCTCCTCCTGAACGTCCTCCTCCAATCCATTCTGAGAGCAGGGCCACTTGGCTGGCACCAGTCTCATCATCTGGCCTTCCCAGGGACATGTCACTGCCCTCAGAGGCATGGAGCCCCAAAGATACCAGCGTCCTGGCAGAGAGCAGAACAGGAGCAGAACGCTCACCCAAACTAGCCCATGTTGCCCCTGCTCAACTGAATGGAAGACCCCTTAGCTGCGGTGCCATCAACCATAGATCAGACATGCACATGGAGTGCAGTAAGGTGAGAAACACACACATAAGCAAAGAGCACAGATATGAAGGGCGCTTAAAAATTAATACCTATTTTTTAGAAAAGCATGTATAGATTTGTATATTTTAGCAGCATTATATAATGCTGTCAGTTTCAGAGGACAGGACACATGTTTCCCCAGAGATGAAAAGAGCGTCACACATATCACTCTGAAATCAGAGAGTCTCATGAAGTTATAAATAAATATGTCTGTGATATAAATACACTGAGGCTTAGAATAGCTGGTTTACCTGCCTGATACAGTAAGTAATGTCCCAGTATAAAATCATTATTCTCTTGTACTTCCAGTGTTACCCTATCAAACGAGAGCCCTTTCTTTGTCTTGGGGATTTTATTTCATCAGCATTTACACTTTAATCTTTTTCAACTTGTCTGACCCGTTTACTTGCTAAAGCATGGCCGTTGAGATCAAGCACTGTATTTTTGCTTCTTTTGCAGTTCTGTATGGAGTAGACAATATTTATTAAGTTGAATCTGTTACTAAGCAACAGAATACTCACATTGAGCTGTTTGGGTTTTGTGTGTGTTTTTTAATCTTTTTCATGACAAAGCTTTGCGTTAGAGCAGTTGTTGTGTACATGTATTTAAAAACAAACATTTAGCATCCTCCTGATTGGAACGTTTTTCTTTTTTCTGTCTGTTAAACACACAACCCACACATCAGCACAAACCAGATGCAGTTGTCTGATGACAAATTTAGCCTTCGTGCCCCACCGTGCGCTATATTCTCAGTGCTTGTGGATTAAAGAGACCAAAAAAGAGAACACACGCAGCACAGAGGGATTTGGGGATTTTCATGAAATTAGGGGTTCCATTGCCCATTGCCGACGGTGCATCCTGAGGGAGGAAGTGTGTGGGTGAGGGGAGGGGGAGAGGAAGAGAGGGAGCAGCAGCAGCGGCCACATGCTCTTTCTGAAGGTGCTAGTATAGAGTCTTCTTCCTGTCAGTGACATTTAAAAGGCAGTGCTACATTCAGTCTCATTAAAGATCATTGCAGGACCGCTGTCATGCAAAGCATATGCAAGTGTGTGTTTGTGTGTGTGTTTGTGTGTGTGAGAGAGAGAGGGATTGTGTGTGTTTGTGTGTGAGAGAGAGAGAGAGAGAGAGAGAGAGAGAGAGTGTGAGAGTGTGAGAGTGAGACTGATTCTGTGTTTGTGTGTTTGTGTCTGTGAGAGAGAGAGGGATTTTGTGTGTGTGTGTGTGAGAGAGAGAGAGAGGGAGTGTGTGTGTGTGTGTCTGTGTCTGTGTCTGTGTCTGTGTCTGTGTGTGTGTGTGTGTGTGTGTGTGTGTGTGTGTGTGTGTG